>JAADWT010000264.1:0-25595 GCA_023336285.1 Pythium grandisporangium
ACAATGACAATGACAATGACAATGACAATGACAATGACAATGACAATGACAATGACAATGGCAATAGCAACGGCAATGGCACTCGTCAAGGGACCTCACTTCACCTCACCCTTGGCCTGGCCTGCCTGCCAGCCTGCCGCGCGGGAATGACGGCGCGGCGCTGGCGCAGGACAGAGAAACGACGAAAGAACGACGCTTGTCCGCCACACTTAGCACACGCACAGACCTCTACCAATTGATCCGTTTTCGGCGTCCATGGAATGGAAGGGGGGGGGAATGGTGGTGATACTGTACGGCAAAAAGTAATGGATTGCGTGGTGGATAGTCACTGTGAGATATGATACACCTCTAGGACGAGAAGAAACTGCGAAGGGAGCGTGTGCGTGCTGGTGGGGCGTCTGCGACGTGTGAGCCGTCCGTCTTTGGGTTCTTCTTCTTCTTCTTCGTATCGGCACTGGCACTGGCATTGGGCTTGGACTGGGCGCTGGCGCGGCGCTTCTTGGCGCTGGTCGCCGCGGGAACAGGCGCGCGCATGGCGGCTTCCACGCGCTGCAGGATCTTGCGCACGCCCGTGGTGATGCCCCGCGCGTGCATCTCGCGCACGCTCAGCCACTGCACGGCGTCGCCATCGCCATCGCCATCTGCCTCACCACTGCCATAGCTCGCTGACCCGTCGGACTGCGCCGCCGCTAGCTGCACGAGCTCTATGCCCATGTGGTGCCGCACGTGCGAGAAGATGTGCAGCATCTGGCCCAGGTCGCGGCGCTCGAGCGCATCGGCATCAATGGTCGTGGAGGAAGCCGTAGCCGTAGCCGTCGCCGCAGAAGTAGCAACAGCCGCAGCCAGGATGTGGGGCGTCATGAGCGCCTGGCGCTGCGAGAACGGCGGGATGGCGTCGCCGTCCGCCGTCTTGACGTGCAGAAACTCCCACTGACCCGCGAGTAGACCGCCGCGCGGCCGCCTCGTCATGAGGAAGCGCCACCCGTCCAGCGCCTCGGCTGGTGGCTCCGCTGGCTGATCCTCGCTGTGCGGGTGACCGCCATCGCGCTGCGGCTGCGCCACCACGGCCACGCAGATGACCTCGCTCCTGGGCGCTGCTTTCGTCGTCTTGAGCGGGTACCGCGTCACGCTGAACGGGTCGTTGGCGTTGGTGGTGGTGTTCTTGGGCTTGGTCACTCCCTCGCCGCTGCATCCGCTCCATTCCCGCCACCGACTGAGATCGCAGAGCTCGCAGGGAGATGAGTCATCGGTGGGCTTGTCCCCACGGCGCTGGGCTTCGTCATACGCTAGGCAGGACGATCGCACAGGGCAGTCGCCGCAGCGTGGGTTCTATACATTCCCAGAACAGACCCCAACCAGTCATTCGTCAGTGGCCATGGCTACTTACTGCCCTTTGCCCACTGCCTACTGCCAAATCGAGTGGCTCCACGCACCTGTACGGTGCAGACCGTGGCGCCCAGCTCCATCAGCGCCTGGTTCAAATCCCCTGGCTGGTCGCAATCCTCCACGAGCTCACGAGCCGTCTGCCTGTATTCATTCATCATCACCATCACCATCATCATCACCGTCATCATCATTACCACACCGTGCATCACAGTTAGTGATTCCGCCACTACCACTGCACCACCCCGACGACAAGCCCTTCACCCACGCACCAGGCAAACTTGATCAGCGGCTTGTGCTTGGGGTCGGCGCCCACGGCCCGCAGGCGCGCCACGACGCGGATCACGTTGCCGTCCACGAGTGGCTCGCGCTGCTGGAACGCGATGGACGCGATGGCGCCGGCCGTGTAGGGCCCAATGCCCGGGATCGTCAGCAGTTCCTCCACCGTGGCCGGCAGCTCGCCCTGGAAGCGCTCCAGGACGAACTGTGCGCCAGCGTGGAGCATGCGTGCGCGGCGGTAGTAGCCCAGCCCCGCCCAGTGCGCATTCACCTGCTCCTCGCTGGCGCGCGCCAAGGCCGCGACATCCGGGAACGCCGCGAGCCACTTGACAAAATACGCCACCACCGTGTCCACGCGCGTCTGCTGGAGCATGATCTCCGACACCCACGTCTCGTACGGGGTTACGCGGCGCGGCGCGGTTTCACTCTTCACTGTCTCTGTCTCTACCTTGGGCTTAGCATCTTCGTCATCTTGCTCTTGCTCGTTCGGCTCTTTCGGCTCTTTCGGCTCCTTCTGCTTGGACGACTGGCGAATGCAGAACGCATCCATGGCGCCCACCACCGGGTGCTGGCCACTCTTGGTCTTCTGTGCACTGTTGCGGTGGCGGCTCTGCTCGGTGTGCAGCGGCGTCGTGAGGAACGGTGGCGCATCCCCGCGCCACGGCAGTCGGCGGCGCTGCCCGCGGTACCAGGTCACGAGCTGCTCGCGTTGCTCGCGCACCCGCTTGAGGTCCACGCTGTGCACTGCAGCAGCGTGCACCGGTGCGCCTGCTGCTAGGTCCTCTATGTCTGCCACGTCTGCACCCTCTGGATCTGGCTCCAGCGTTGCTGCGGCCGCTGTGGCCTTCTTCTTCGTACCCGCAAGTTGGCGCCGCGCCATGACCAATGCGTCAAGGGTCTGTGATTGATTGACAAGACATCGCCACCTCCATCAATGCGCTCCCAATACTGCGCTCTCCCACACGACGTGGACCACACCATACCGCGTTTTCTGCTCTACCTTGCATGCTGTTTATTGGATAAAATCCGTGGTAATCCATCCTACGATTGGCTAATAAGCCGCCTAGCCAGCGCACCGGCTCGCTTCCTCGGCTCTGGGCGCCGTCCCCATCGCCGCAAGGGGGGTCATTATCATCATTATCATCATCACCATCACCGTCTCCATATCCCCGACACAGATCTCTCCGCTTTACTCGCTATGTCTCGCGTGGCTCTGCTGGCGCATGTGAAGGAGAGCACTCTACCGGAGCCTCCCGCGGCCTCCTCCTCTTCCTCCGCGGCGCCGCGGATCGCGTGGCATGGCGGCGCCATCAAATCCAACAAGGAAGAGGCACTGCGCAAGTTTTACGAGCGCAAGATGCAGGCCATTGCCGCCACAGGCGACCCATCCCGTCGATCGGCGCGCGGCGAGTCTCCAGCCTTTACGCCGCACCAGTGGCGAGCCATGCAGGCCACCTGTCCGTTTGTGGTTCCTCCTTCTCTCCCCCGCTCAGCCCGTGGCCCGGCCTGTTCGCTCGCTCATGGCTCGAGTGACTCACTCATACCCGCTCTGCTGCTCTTCTCGTTGTCTTGTACTTGTATGCACCGTGCCCACGCTACGGACATCATCATCGTCATCATCATCACCACCACCACTGTTCTGTCCATCAGTCGGCGTCGTGACAGCGAATGGAGAGACGCGGCTACTTCCGCCGCCCAACGTACCGGCGACGGGTGACCACGGCCGCGCTGGACAGGTACATGGCTGGCTAGCTGCTACTGCACTGTTATTGCCGCTTCCATCGTGTTGATCTGTCGATATCACTGACACTGGAACGTGGTTGCTTTGGACGGGTCCATGGCAACAGCGCGCCTCCACCCCGCAAAAGAAGAACCAGAGGCAAGAGCGCGGCAACCAGAAGAAGCCCGTGTCTGGCGCTCGCACAAGAGCAAGAAGCGTCAAGCACTCGGTCCATGCGCAACACACAACAGTCGTGCGAGGCCGCGTGCTGGGCCCACCTGTGGTCAGTGGCGCTGTCGTCAAGCCCTCGACCATGGCGTCGACCAGGACCAAGCTCAGCAAAGCCAAGCCTCGCAGTCGAAAGCCCGATGCCGTCGTGATGGCGGCGCCAGCGTCCTCCGCCACTGCGGCCGCGACCTCACTGGCGCTGCAGGACCAGCTGGGCATGTCGCTCGATGCGCTCGTCAAACGTCGACGCTAGCCCTCTCCCCACCCACCAGACACCATCCACCATCCACCATTCACGACCGCATTGCTGCTGCGGGGTATGCCTCCGTGTCTCAGTGTGTTATCTTTATTCCATCGATATACGCCCACCCTTTTGATCTTGCATTGTCCAGTCCAGCCAAATTCCAGTCCAGCCCAGTCCCGTCCAGTGGCTGGCTGACTGGCTGAGTCTTTCACCCTCACCTTACAGCCCCACGCGGCCCACCCTCCGCCTCCGCCTCCCCTTCCTCTGCTCGGAATGCGATCTGTAGCGCCTCCAGCAGCGTGTCCGCTTCTCGAATCGCCAGTCCATGACCAGCAAACTTGGTCAGCAGCGCGCGCTTGGTGTCGGCGCACTGCAGCGTGGGTACGACGGCTGTGCGCAGTCCAATCTTGTGCGCCGCCGTGAGCCGCGCGGCCAGCATCTTGACCGGCCGCAGGTGGCCCGAGAGCGAGAGCTCCCCCAAAAACACGGCACCGCGCCGCACGGGCCGCCCACTCACGGCGCTGGCCAGCGCCACGGCCAGCGCCACGTCCGCGACCGGCTCCTGGATGCTGTAGCCCTCGGCCACGTTCACAAACACGCTGTGCTGCGCCAGCGATACACCTGCGCGCTTGTGCAGCACAGCGAATAGCAGCTGCAGCTTGTCGTAGCCCACGCCCACGCCACGGACGCCCCTCATGGCGGCACCCGAAGTGAAAGAACTCGAACTCGAACTCGAACTGGACACGGCGCCGCTCATGGGAGTGGCCAGCGCCTGGATCTCGAGCGGGATGGGCCGTGACCCTTCCATGGCGATCGTCAGCGACGCGCCGTCCAGCCGCGCCTCATCCGCGGGGGACGACGTCGTGGGCGACACGAAGGCGTGCAATGGGTCGGTCAACGCATGAAGCCCGTCGTCGCGCATGGCGAACACGCCCACCTCGCTCGTGTTGCCAAAGCGGTTCTTGTGGCAGCGCAGGAAGCGGCGCGCGCTCTGCGGATCACCCTCAAGCTGCACCACCGTGTCCACGATGTGCTCCAGCACCTTGGGGCCGGCAATGTCGCCGCTCTTGGTCACGTGACCGATCACGAGCACGGGCACGTGACGCTGCTTGGCCAGCCGCAGCAGCCGCAGTGTGCACTCCTTGACCTGGTTCACCGTGCCCGCGGGGGAGGCAATATCCTCGGCGAAAATGGTCTGGATCGAGTCGATCACCACGGCGTCAAACGCCGCCGATGACGAAGCCGCACTGACATGGTCGTCCACCGTCTCGATGAGCTGAAGAATGGCGTCGACGTTGGTCTCAGCCGCGACAAACAGCGTGTCACTGATGGCGCCAAGCCGCTCAGCGCGCATCTTGAGCTGCAGCACGCTTTCCTCACCTGACACGTACAGTACGCGACGTGGTGAAGGACTGAGTGGAGGGTCGAGTGCGGGCGAGGTGAGGATGGCTGTGTCGGCCAGCATGTTGGCGATCTGGAGCGCGATCTACAGGAGATAGACAGCGTACCGAATGAGAGGAACAGGGAACGTGAGTGGCAGCAGAGAGTGTGAGATAGAGAGAGATGATGGATGTTCCGCCTACCGTGCTCTTGCCCACGCCCGGATTACCCGCGATCAGCGTCAAGGATCCGGCGACGAGACCACCGCCAAAGACCCAGTTCTGGTGCACATCATTGCAAGTCGGTGAGCAAACCAGCTAAAAAAAATGACTGTCACAACGAGCCAGGTGATTATGTAAAGTAGCGCTGCTCTATTGACGGTACCCACCAGTTCGCGGTCCGGGAGCTGGATGCGCTCGGTCATCGTGTCCATCGCCACGTCCTTCATACGGACGGCGGTGCTGCTGGTACTGCTGGTCGTGTGGGCACCACCCCACGCCACCTTCTGGCTCGTGCTGGGCTTCTTGGCCTTGGAGAAGCTCAACGCGTTGGCCTGTGCATACCGCGGCGCGCTGGCCGCCGGCGCCGGCGCCACTGAGCCCCAGGAGGCGCAGGACGAGCACTGGCCCTGCCACTTGGCGTACGACTGCCCGCAGTCGCTGCACTGGAACGCGGCCGAGCCCGCGCTGGCCAAGCCGCGCATTTGCTGCTGCGGTAGCGACGGAGGCAGTTGCTGCAGCGGAGGCGCGGCCATACGATCGCCACGCAGCGGGCAAAGGTGTGGTGGAGCATGGCGGCGAGCAGAAGGTCGTCCGCGCGCGAGCGCGTAGATTGCTCGCATGCCCAGTCTGCTTCTGCTTGGTGGATAATGACCCCAATTGGATTTTCGATCGTCGTTGGGCTTTTCACGGCTGATATTCAAGAATTATACGTAAAGTATACACCTGGAGCGTATACTTGGCCGTTGGAACGGCGCCTCCAGCTAGCCGAGTTTCTAGGTGTGTGGCTACATACACCTGATGGAGTTTTATGAATAATTCCGTTGACTATGTGCAGTGGTGGGATCTGACTAGAGGCAAGTCGTAATGATGATGAGAAGACTTGAACACAACAACCTTCTTTTCACTTTTACTTTCGCTCGTGATTTTTCTTTTTTTCTTTTCTCTTCCTCTTCATTTCCTCGTTTTTGAAACTTCATCCAACTTATCCAAAATCGTCACACATTCCACATGTACACACTCAAACCCAGGCTTGCCGGCGAGATTGTCATCGTTACCTCCGTTGTCAGCTCTCCTTGGCAGATAACTCACGCCGACTCGGGCGAAGACTTCGAAAGTGCAAGCCCAGTGCGAGTTCCAAGCGACGCAGAAATCTTGATAAACGTCGCCTTGAGCTCACTCCCATCAATAGTATAACGATAGCTACCACCAATAGCACCTGCAACTTGCTGTAGAAGATTCAAGTTGACAGAGCCAAATCCAACAATAAATGATTCCAGTCCATCTTTGCCGTACATTTTCTCAATGTGCTTTGCCAAACGAACACCATCATCTGGATCATGTGAGCGTCCATCAGAGAGAAACACGAGAACTGGTTTGTACGTGTCAAATTGAACGCGAGATAGAATCTCATTGGCACTTAGTTATTTCGCGAGCTTCGTGTTCGATCACAGCGCTGCTACAGAACGTGATCATTGACAAAGCATCATTCTCCGCACCGTCATTAAGCGATTGCACACGGAGCGTTGAAGCGCGAGTAACAGATCCCGCCAGGGCCAACCCTTTATTGAATCAGAAGTATCAACCACAAACAAATACGTGGTAAACCTTTCATCCAGCTGCAACCTGTGAGCGTTCAAACTTGTGTCTGTCCACATACGAAAACCCATCGTCCGTCCTTGCAGATCCGCGTTCCTGTTTGTGCCAGCCAGGCAGGGAGCACACAGTACGACGCTTCTCTTTGTTTCATCATGATCTGGGGCCTCACATTTGTACCCACACATGCCAAACGTTTTGCGCTCTTGAAGTGAAGTACATGGATCCTCCCATATTAGTCTCCCAGAAGCGATCGTGTAGCAACTCATCTTTCTCACAATCGGGGTTGGCTCTAGTAAGCGAGTGCAGTGGTGGCGCATATCTTCAGAGCCACCAGGGTACACATTTCTTTTTTGTTGTTGTCACTTCTCGTTCTATTACTAGTAAAGAAAAACGAAAAGTGCCAACCAAATCTCGACGGACGGAACGGGAAGCCCCCCACCCCACCCCACCCCACCATTGTGATAACCCAACTCTCGATGAAAGGCACGGTAACGGAGGGGTACTGCTGATAGCCCTCATCAACCTAAACATACCCCCCTTTTACTTAGATTTTGTTTCATGTTCCTGGGATTTTCCTTTGTTATCTTTTGCTTGTTTTTGTTTTGTTTTCTGACTGTTTTGTTTTTTGCTCTTGACGTCACTAGACATTCAAGGATCAGACCCACCAACAACCCGAACGCTCGTACTCGCTTTGGTGCCGCCTTCACAACATCAAAACAACTACTTCCTCACCTCACGGCGACACATCGGACACAGGAGCGCGTCATCATCCTCAGATACGGACTGCAGCAACGAACGATGACAGCTCCTGTGCAGCTCATGATTGCACGGCACCAGCGTCACCGTTTCCTCCGTCACGAGATCCTTCTGGCAGATGGCACACACAATCTCGTGCAAAGGCTTCGTGAGAGCAAGGCCAGTGTGTGTCCCGAGCGAAGCCGATATCTTGGTAAATGTCGATTTTAGCTCTGTGCCCGTGAGCGCGTGGTGATAGCTCCCACCAAGACGTTCAGCTACACGCTGCAGCACCCCGAGATTAACAGTCCCAAACCCAACAGCGAATGCCTCCAACCCGTACTTGGCATAGCTGAGCTGGATGTGCGTCCCTAACTGTTCACCTTCCACCGGGTCATGCGGTTGACCATCCGAGAAGAATACCAACACGGGCTTGTACGTTCCAAAGGCCACACGCGATAGAACTTCGTTTGCGCATCGAAGCCCAGCTGAGTACGACGTTCCCCCTCCACGATAGCGAACGTGTGCCTGAGACATGGTGGTAATGTTCTGGGCTTCACATTCGATAGACGCAGAGTTGTCAAAAGTCACTACCGACACGAGATCCAATGATGCGCCCTCACTCACGCGGTTGTACACGTATTCCCGAAACGCCCCCATCAACTTCTTCCAGGGCCATCCTTGCATTGACCCTGAACAGTCTAGCACAAACACGTGATGCATCTTCCCACCGCTCGAAACATGAGAACACTCAAACTTATGGCCGTTCACATACGAGAATCCATCGAATCCAGCGACTGGTTTCGTCTCGGGCGTGTGCCACGCCGGCAAAACACAAAACGATTTCTCTTTTCCGTCATGGTCGGGTGCGTCACACTTAAACCCACACAACGCAAAAAGCTTGCGCTCGTCCAGCGATGAGCAAGGGTCTTCCCATCCAAGCGTTTCCCAAAATCGTTCGTGGAGAAGCTCATCTTTTTCTTTGTCCGGCTTGGGCTCGAGCGCTCGCGTACAGTGTCGGCGCATATCCTCCAGCCCACCAGTATAGACACAACTGGCACGTCCGTCTTGCTCACAATCCATATAGTGGACATGCTCCCGACCCATTTTCGAGCAGTAGAGGCTGCACATCTCGGCAGTTCCTCTTTCCCCGGCGCGATACTTCCGGTCCATCAGGTCAAAATCATGATCCTCGGAGAGAAAAATCGTGTTTCTCATGTTGCCATGAACCGTCTTATGTGTCCCAGAGTGGCCAAACTCACGCTGGCACACGTACGAACAACACGGACAGCGTGATTCACAGTAGTGTTGAATATCGTCGCTCTTGTCGTCGTGCCCACCGCCGTCGGTGCTTTTGCACGTGTGCGGTCCTGCATGAATTTTCTCACCAGGATTCAACTTGATCGCGCACTTCTTACGAGCTCCATTCATTTCTTGGAACGTATATTGGAAGTTCCCACGGGCTCCAGCGAACATTTTCGACGACTGTTTTAGAAACACGTTCACGTGACACACACCATTTTCTTCGCAAGTGCCGGGACAGGAGTGCTCACTGGCGCACATATGAATCGTAGGCAACTCGGACCCATCATCAAATGTCTGTGTGTTTTTTCCTTCGTAACCGGTCTCTTCAACACTCTCGACAGAGCACGCGACCTTAGCTTCGATATGACCATGGAAATGGTCCGATGAGCTGCACGTTCGTACACATCCTTCCATCACACAATTTTCGAGGCACCGATCGATTGCACACTTGTGGGCCGTATGGGGTGAATCCATATCAAGCATGCACTTCCCCGGGCAATTGCGAGCAACGCATGGTTGTCCGCATTTATGCGAACTGACTGAGCATCGATGCTGCTCACCGCTGTGTCCAACCATTTCTGCGCAGCGCTTTCCACAGTTCACGGCACCTTGTAGATCGCAACGCTCACGGCACGTGTGATCACCACTTGAGCATTCACATCTGCCTCCATGGCCGGCAGGTTTTGAACATGCTGGAGTCTTACCGACGCCCCCACTTTCCCTGCAGTATTCACATTCACTGTGGCACAAATGGTTTGTACCGCAGTTATGATCATGACCGTCGACGATGGAATGAGCGGACGGTTTCATGCACCCCAGCAGACATTTCTTGCAGTGATCCAAGCAGCGTACGAAAACGTTCTGCAAAGGTCCCATAACATTTTGCTCGAGTGGTTTCCAATCCTCAGGAATGCGACCACCGAACTGAGAGCGCGACCAGTTTTGAATTCGGACACGGCGGCGACGAATGACAAAGGAAAGAAATACATCAAATTCCCTTTGCATGTCAGCAGAGACACGGCCAGAGCCTGATCCAACATCAAAGTACATCCAAAAGAGATTCAAAATCGCTGACGATATCGCAGCAAGCCGAGATGATTCAGAATCAGTCAATACTGCACCCAAATCAATTTTGCCGTCGGAAAATTCGTCGCGACACATTGTTGAAGCAATGCTTCGCCATTTTTCTTGCAACTCAGGATATTCATCACAGACGTCTTCGAATGTTACATCGATTACGCCACCAGTGAGCGCATCCCGTAGCTCATCCTTCGGCACCATGGGCGCATCCGGTCCTTCCATTCGCTCTGAATCTGGTGTTATCGCGCCAAACCGAGCAATTCCTGGGAGCTTACTGGATAGCTCGGTCAATTTAAATTTGAAAGCGCTCTCATCCAGTGAAGTCCAGTCTAAGATAGAAATCTTTGCAAGTACCAACCGAAGACAATCCGAGAACTCCTTACCCGTTCTGAAACCGGCCTTTGGGTTTTGACACAGCCCATCGTTAATGATCGCCTGTGCTTGCTTCAGCGAGCGGTAATACCCGACTGTTCCCAGTGGAGGCGAGCAATTGACCTCCAACTGCCCCGCGTACATGTCTGTCAAGAAATTTTGTTCCTTGTTCGTTTCCAACAGACAGCCAAACTTCTTCTCAAACTCATGGACAACGCCGTGCTGATCATTGGGATTCACATCCTTCACCGACATATAAAGAGTCCCACGAAAGAGCTGCGAGTCGCGCTTCAGTAGTTGAGACCCTTTTTGGAACTTGGAAAACAGCTCGTCAATCTCTTTGTCGAATCGCATTTCCATACGAAATACTGTCAGCATTGACACAGAAGCATTCAATACAGAAAGAAACACATCTTCCTGCTCCGTCCGCTCAAATGAGCCCAAACCTTCGAAGTCGAGCACAACTAAGAGAACCCCATTGGGTAGTACACGAGCACTCATCCATGCCCCATCTGTGCATCGAGCTCCAGCGATGGCAAAGGACGATCCTGTGAGGTGGTTCAGGAAGTAGCTTTTACCAGTAGACTGCTTTCCCATTGACGTGATCACCACGCACTGACTTTGCCATGATCGAAGCAGCGGTGATAAAAGTCCAAAGCGAATGGAGTGCGCAATATCGGCAGATTGCAGTCCATTTGACGTTTCTTTTCGTTGCGAGCCATTCGTTTCTTGACCGTTGACCAAAATTTCCAGGGCATTGCGCTCCGTACGGCATATTTGTACTGGCACAAATGTTACCAATGTCTGCAGAAACTGGAGAATGGACTGACACGTGAAAGAATCCATACCACCTAGAGCACCTTCGCCGCTTGACTTGCTCAGCATATTCCAAACACGCAAGTTCTCCACCAAATTCATACCGAGGAGGGGTTTATTGAGCTTTGATAGTCGACTCATGATGATACGAACGAATGATTCAACCGAATCGACGACACGGTCGGCAGCATCTTCGTTACTCGGATCTCCCAACGAACACAATACTTGGAGTTGGAGTGCACCAAATTCGGAGCGTGCCTTGCCAACTCCGTCATACTCCAGAAGCCCACGGACCGGAAATTTCTCGAAGAGGTGGTAAAATGCCCACATCCAGTGCCCCGAAAGTTTCTCTTCGTCTGGCTCACCTTCAGAGTTGTCATTACTCCCTCCAGCATTCGCTGTTCTTCGGATCCGGTACGAATCGCTCCGAACTGTTGCCGATACGTCGATAAGATACGTCGTTCGGTTCGTGGGATCAGTGACAAACATTGTCTCGCCAATCATTTGAGTAGAGATACCATCCGCCGAGGCAAAGGTGACATCGGCACTCTCAGATGATGGCAACCGTCGGTTGTCTTCTGCGGCCATAACATCGACTTTGCCAATAAAGCCACCATCATCACACCTGATCGTTGTGAATGAGCACAACGCATCACCATTCAACAATGGGAACAAGACACCTCGCCACCCCACATTTCGTGATGATCGAATAATATCACATTTGCGTGAGGTTTGTTCGTTGCGAATATTGACAGATTGCATCGCACCAGTGCCATCCACTATGCTCAATAAGCCGTCTACCAAAAGGACGCTTCGTAACGGAATTGACAATGAAGTTCTCATGCGGACGTCAATGCGTCGAGCGATTTCCATCCCTGTCATTGCTTCATTGAGCCGGTACAGTACTGCTGAATCAGCGTCATCTACCAGAACCAGCATCCGATCCTTCACACTGAAATCAACCAGTTGTGTGCAACGATGAAGCGTGCGGATATGCGTCGGTCTTTCATCGTTCCAGCTTGAGCACCAGTTCCGCGCAGGAGAGAGTTTAATACACCGGACAATTGTCTCTTTGGACGACGTTGCGATCACTAGAACAGAGGAGTTCTGAATCGTAAACAAAGCCAAAATGTGTTCTTGGCTGTCCAAGTTAAACCCGCCGAGATGAGCGAATGGCATTGATATCAAATCTTCTTCGGTGTTTGCACAAATTTTCCATAGCTGCAGCCGGTCGCTTGCTGGTTTCCACTTTTCTTCGTCGTATTCGCAGATAATAGCCCCACAACGCTCACGTACCCTCACAGTTAGTTTTAGATCATGACGAGCTTCCGTCGACCAGTCCCCATGCAATGATGCCAACACCTTGCTGATCAATTCGTTGCAGCTGGCACTATGCACTGCATCCAACGCCTGCTTCTTTTCTTGCGAAAGTGTAACCCAACCACGACGGGAATATAGTTCGAACGCCTGTTCAACCGCAGACCACCACATCTGCTTCATCGCACCAAGTGGCTCTTTCATGCGTAGCTCGAACTTGGGAGATATTGTTGGCTCTTTCCCGAAAAAATACCCTGCGATTCCTCGTGCCTTCTGCAACAAACTTTTCCTGCTAACGCCAATTTCTTGGGCACTTTTAATGGGGATTTGCTCTAGCAATTCATCCAGCTCATCTCCCATATTTGCTTCGTGTAATGTCATCATTTTCTCCATGAGCTTTCGAAGCCGAATAGGCAAATACAGCATAACAAAGGCCTCCTCAGTCTTTGCAATCAGACCTTGAGCTCGCAGTTCTCCAATGAGTGAAAGTATAGTCCCGATCGCATGTTTGTACTCGTCGCAACCCCCAGTGATTTCCTTCGGGTCAAACAAAATCGGCAAGAGGTTCAGCAGGTTTTGGCGAATATCCTCTGTGCGCATCTGAACTTCGTCTCTGCATTGATCATCAACACACTCCAAACTACGTGTGTGTTCCCCCGATAGTCTCTCCAATTCTTCCTGTGGCCACTTATTTGCACAGCGCACAACAGCTTCCTTGTATTCCTCACGCCACTGGGATGAGTTGAAATGGAGCACGTACTTGTCACCGCGGCTCACTAGCCACTGACCAAATGATGCTGGGGAATAAAACAACTCCTGGTGCTTTGACGAAATTTTTGTTTTGGGTGATTCTGTGATACACGTCAGAGCGGGGTAGTTTCCTTTGATTAATGTCAAACCACGAGAAACAATCGTGCTAGGCAATGGGATAGCACGCCGTAGAGTTGTTCGAACGTCGTCGGCCTCATCCTGTTGTCGTTGCACGCGAAATGCCACGGAATACGACTTCCAGTCATCCACGTCGTCCGTGTTCATGGTGCTTATCAGCGACTGCATGCTTTGAGCATCCGCCTCAGAAAGACAGCACGTGATGCAGTTGCTCAAACACGTGAGGCAACGCAAAATATATGTTGGGGTTCCCCGAAGATGCTCGTGGGCAAACAAACAGTCCTGAAGCCAGCCAAATATTATCACACGTTGCGTCACCTTCCTTTCCACGTCGCCATCTTCTTCAGCTTTCATCAAAACCGCGAAAATGCCTTGGTCCCGCGAATCCAGGTTCGCTTCCATATCTGCGCTCCACGCGCCCAACCGTTCAAGGTGGAGCTTCACATCCGCCTGCTTGCCGAATACACCCATCACCTGGATGTCGTGACTCGACGTCGCACCAAACACGCTTTGGCGAAGGAACCGCGCGAAATCGTCGTCAAACTCGTGCGGCTCGAGCAAATCAAACTCAAAATCCTTCGTGTTCACAGTGGTGAGCATCCCAAGAGCACAGCTAAGGCGCATGACCTCGAGATCTTGCAGCACCGGTTTGACCACTTCCACTTCATTCTGCTCTTCGACCACAAGCGTCACCAAACGAAAGCATGTCTCGCCGATATGTGCAGGCCGCGACTTCAATGCGTACCGCATCGTTCCTCTCCTTCCTCACCGTCTTCTTCTCCCACCGTAGAGTTCTACCGTCCACTTGCAGCGATCGCCTTCCTCCAGTCCGTTTGCGCGAATGCAGTCCGTTCACTTCTCACTCACTCGTCCTTTGCGGTTCTGCTGAGCTCTCACCACTGCATGCACTCTATCGAACCCACCGCGCCATGCCACCGTTGGGCGCTAGTCCCGACCCCACCTCCGCAGACGGCCAGAAGAAGAAGAGAAAGGAGAGTGAGGAATGAGGCGGACCGACCGACTGCAACAACTTCAACTTGCGCGAACGAAGAATGATGGTCACCCGTCAATCAAGCGAACTTGGTGGGCGCGGTGAATTGGCAGCGCGACCAAACGGAAACCAAGGCCAAGAAAGCTCCTCTCATACTAAATTTAAGTACCGTACATCATCCAAGCGTCGAGCGAGATTGACCCCGACTGCAGACGCAACAGTTGGCGCTGCGCTGGCGGGAGGGACGGCGGGTCGCTTACCCCGGCGGGTCGCTTACCCCGGCGGCTCAACGTCTGTAGGAAGATGGTGCCGTTGCTCGTGATGAATGATGCGGCCGTTAGGAGGGTATGCATGGCTCGCAACGAACTGCTGTCTTCGGTCCACTCTCATCTCATTCGCGGGGTTGCGACCAACTCATGACTCGCACCGTTCGCAGCTAGCCAGCCACAACAGCGAGTATCCGGTGAGTACTAAGCAACGACATGGCCGCACGCGTATGTAAACCGATTGGCAAGGGATGCTTCCGGCTGATTACGGTGCAGGTCGAGAGCTCGGATCAAGAGGAGTATACTCCACGTTTGGATGAGCGCGAAATGGTCCGACTGTGTTGCGCGCTTGGGATGTCCTCCATGGTGGATGTGATGGCATCTCAGCTTGAGAACGTAGGCGCGCGTGAATTTGAGGGTGACCTGGCGCGGTTTCTGTGCTACGAGGAACGTGAGGGTGGTGATGGGAGCGGAAGCGATGGATCTTCGTGCGAGCCAACATATGTAACAACTGTTTTTGGGAAGCAACCAAGTGTAAAGCGCTACCTGAACCGCGTGGGGGCATGGGATTCCGACATGGATACCAATTTAAAGGGCGATGATCTGGGGGTATATATGGTATTGCTCCCACGCAACGATGGAGGCGGTGCGTCTCGCGCTAGCCAGATCTTGGTTTTCAGGTGGCTCCAAGAATCGCTGTTCAGTCACAAACGTCGTGGTGGAGCGGCA
Organism: Pythium grandisporangium; assembly: GCA_023336285.1. Lineage (NCBI taxonomy): Eukaryota > Oomycota > Peronosporomycetes > Pythiales > Pythiaceae > Pythium > Pythium grandisporangium. The sequence goes on from JAADWT010000264.1 coordinate 15,551, forward strand.
ACCTATGTGCTACGCTGCCTTACGCGTCTCAGCACCACTGTGACGGTTTGCCTATCCGACGATGACACACGTGATCTCGATTTCATGGTAGACTTCCTGGAAACGCATAACGTTGACGACTGGGAGGCATATGGCAAGGCGTTGGCTGAGTATCAAGCCCACTCAGGTGAGGTTTGGTTAGAACCGTTTCACACAATAAAGCTCCCCAGCACGGTTCTTGCGCATTGTGCAAGCGTTGTCAAAGGTAGTTTTCCTGCAGTGATGTATATCGCAACCGAGCCAAGGACCAAGGGAAGGAACAAACTTACAGTCAGGTTTGCCGACCGAGATGCGTTTGTACAGTGGATCACCGAGCGCTCTAAGGTGTTTCGTATGGAGTTTGACACGTGGGAATGGAGTGGCGAACTGAAAAAAGCTGTACTACTAGCCGCAGGCAAATGGCCAGCAGCTGAACTGGAAGCATTAGATCAGGAATTCCGCCGCGATGTAGAACGTGTGATATCTCGCGTCGGCGAACACGAGAATTCCGCTGATATATTCGGAGGCTTCTCGCGTACAGCCCCGGAACTCCACTTGTTGTTGAACGCAAAGTAAATCGCTTATGCTCGATTCACAAATCCAAGTGCCACGAGCAGATTGAAGGTGCTTTTCAAAGTCTCGTCCAGGCTTGGAACTGTGAAACACGTGATTCGTTGGTTTGCAATATGAAAGTTCACGAGCATAAATGCATTGTGACTTGCGACTGTGATGAAGTGGTGTGGGAGCCACCCCGAAATCACCTTCAGTTGTGGAAATTAGCCCTCCAAAATGACAGTGACCACACCCAACCAGGAAAATTCCAATTTCTCGGCTCACACCCGCTGAAGTCGGGCGAAGAAGTCGTGGGTGTTTTCACAGTGGAAAATTCGTCCGCTCTTGTTGTAACGGTATTTGATGGAGTAACTACCGTGAGCCGCATCCAATTTTCGCTGGAGATGGCGAACTGGAAGAGATCAAAGCGACCAATGATGGATTCATTCTTTGCTGCGGATGAAAACACTGTTTGGTGCGATCTCAATGCTCACACATTGGCCCTCGTAAGTGTGGCGAACACTCTTGTATTGGTCCATCTGAATGACAAACTTACGGCTGTGAACACCTTTGAATCGATTGATGTCCGTTGTCGTCCGAGTGCCATCACTTTAGCAAACGAAGTGCTTTACAGGGCGGGCGGAGTTGGTGATATTTACAATGACGGTTTCAAAGAGTGGGCCACATCACACTCTGTCTTTCACAAGCCCAATATATGTCCTGGGCTTTCCGGTGGTACTGAGGTGTTTCCCGTGGATGACGTTCCTGCGGTCGGAATATTTTCTGCTAGAGCGAATGTAAATGGCGACCTCCATGCTCAACTTGACGTCGTTAGAACGGAAGACGAACAAGTGTTAGCTACGGTGGATGTGAGTACGATGGTTGGTTTAACGGGCGTGAGCAAACTCTCTTTCAAAGTGGTCGGTAGGCAAATTTTCGCTTATGATACGGTGAATTCAAAGATCGTTGTCATTCTGTTAAAGTGTCAGTGCGGGGAAGGGCGATGGAGTTTGATCCCGATGAGGTGTCGGTTGTGCTCGGTGAGAACGTCTTGTCGACACATTGGCTTTGGATGTGGCATCACCTGTGCGAGTTGTATCTGTCCGTCGAGACCTCGAACAAGGACTCTACAGCAATTTACTCAAACTTTGCTTTGCGAATGACAATATCTGCCCCGGTGAGGATCGCATATGTGCTAGTAGCCGACGGTACTTCGGTTATGTGATGGACGCTCTGCAGAACCTAAACAAGCCGTTATATGGATTTCGTTTTGCTGTGGGGCATATTCGAGAAATATGCGGTTCAGCGGCTGATCTCTTTGCAGAAACCCAGGACGCTGAGGCATTTGTGCAGAATGTGATCGCCTTGGTCCCTATTCAAATATGCCGCTCAACATACGGTAGACTTAAGGTGACCGCAGATCAACCCGCTTCGTTTCAACCAGAACGGGACCCGAACACTTTACAAACTAATCACACCGCTCATTCATTTAATTTCGGTCTTCTACGACCTCTCCTTCTAGCATGGAGGAGGGAATGCGCAGTTGTCTCGTTCGTGCGGAAACAGACTATTCTCAAGCGTCATTACATAAACCATCTCACAAGCTCTTCACTTAAAGTGGTCAGCGCAAGTGTATCTGAAGGTGTGTGGATGTGTATTTGTCGCAATTCAAACGGCATGCTTCTCGTAGTGCTCGACATCGAAGACTTGAGCTCAAGACCACGCTCAAAAGCCGAGATTACGTTTCTATCCGTGTTGGGTGCGTCAGTGTCAATCCTGACAATTGTGATGGTGGAGAAATCGTTTAGCGACAATCTCGATGGTCTCTATTACACGCTTCATAATGAAACCGAGTGGATTAGGCAAGAGGACAAGCTTTTCCGTGGAAAGCAAATGATATTGGTGAGCAATGTGGATCCAAGGGATGAGCCAGCACTCCTTGAAAAGCTTGAAGGTAGTTTCCAGCAACTCCTTCCTAGGGAAAATGCCGATTTCTTGACCCACTTGTACCCTGGGGGGATAGTGTTCAGCTGTTTCCCCCCGATACGTACAGATGCTTCCGATCCGATGATGTGCCATGTGACGAGTATGGTCGACCAGGAAGTGCAGAGCAATCGAACAGGACGTTTTAGAAACGGCCGGGAATTTCTCGACAGCCTTCGGCTGACCCTAGCGAAGTTGGCGCCGTCAAACTGGACGTCCTTAGCCACAGGCCAATTGACGGCTGTGAGTATGTGTCGAAGTATCTGTGATGTTGCACGGTACGGGACGACAGAATTTGCGATTGACGAGAGAGATACAGTTACTTCAAGTCACAGAAGGGTACCCTTGCAAGATAGGCGCACTGGAATTAAGATTTCAGCGTCAATGAGTGAACTGTGCTCCTCAGATATGGAGATATCTGCCGTTTGGTCGCAAATGTGGCCTCAAGTCTCGCTTGACTCATTTGATGATGATTTAGTTGATTTCGGGCCAATATTTGACGAATGCAAAAATGATCGTCACGCAGCAGCGTCAAAATCTATCCGAGAGTTGTTTTCTCTGTATTTAAAGGAGATTGCAAGACCCAACGAAGCATTTCCTTCGCTTATCACGCAGTCTGGATTCGATGAATTTCTTTGGCTTGTTGCTCGCCGTCTTTGCTTTCGCATGAGAAGATGGGTTCACTCATACTTCACGAGTGACGTCCCAGAGCGGTTGAATGAGGTAATGATGAGTGCCACCCAGCGAGTTGAGGAATTGCTACTGCGTTGTACTTGTCGATGCGCCAAGTGCGACTTGGGGTGCATGATGACCAGCGTACATTGCACAATGGAGGCTCATGACTGCGGAACGAGTCATATTTGTCGAGAGGGCTGTGATTATTGTGATGCTGATATACGAGTTTTAACTCTGGCCCCAGCATGTCATAAACAAGCAGGACACTGGGGGAAGTGTGATTGTCTCGCTGCTGATCATCAATGTGAAGTAATGTGTTCGCTGTCACATGCAATGAATTGTGGTGGCAGATGTGTCGCGTTAATAGGCCATGATGGTCGCCATCGTTGTCGAATTCGGGGGCAAAAATGTGGACAATCTTGTTCAGCACTTCGATGCTTTGGTCGATGTATTTTGGATGCGGGGATCCTCACGAAGCGCACAAATGTGAATCAAACCAGTGCTTGGAAATGTGTGATATGACGGGTTGCGGGCGGCCGTGTTTTATCTTAGACCATCTGCATGGCCAGGAGGTTGGCAAGCATGTCACGTGCCATGGACAAGAGGCCGAGAATGATCAGCAATCCAATAAGCAGTTCATTTGTGCGACGCCAGCCACACATGACCTGGAATCTGCGAAAATGCGGGAATGTGCACCCGAGAGCCTTTAAAAACACCAACGCTGCCAGAAGTACCGCTTGGATTTCGGAAAGCTATCCAAGCAACCATGTCATCACGAATTACTGCTGCACTTCGCGAAGCTTTCCAAAAATCCAAATTATCGGGAACTACCGGTAACAGAGAAGCGTCATTTTCTTGCTCCAGAAAAGTGTGCGCGTTAATGGTCCCTCGCGGTCGAACGTCGCATCCAGGCAAGCATTCTTGCAGCAGTGCTAACTGGAGCGCTGATCCGACGCACTTCTGTATTGCACACTGCCCGTGTTGTTTTCAGTACTGTGGACAACCAATAGGACACACGGGGGAACACGTTCGATGCGAATGCGACAGTAGTTCTACAGCAGAGACCGCTCGCAAGAGTTTAGTCTGTTTCGATAGTGAGCTCGTGATCGACTAATAAGAGCTCATCACATGAGTGCGATGCCATTCGACGAGAGTGCTACGTGGTGCAGAGCCTACGTGCATGTAGTGGACGAAGGCCATTCTCGGCGTAGATTGGTCGTGGAGTAAGCGGCCGGCCCAGCACTTACCGAAAGAACGAACCTACGCTCTCTTTTTCCATTTGATTTGCGAACACTCGTTGGTTGATTCTGTGCTATTGGCGAAGATCGCTGTCACCCCTGGTGGGCTCATGTTGTTGCTGTTATAGTTAGTGCTGAGTTGATGTCGACGAGCCCCAAATATCAAGGGATAATATGTTGCTGAAGTTCACGTTTTCTCACCTTCTGTTGTCAGCCGTCACCAACACCTTCGACAAGAGAGTACCCAACCCGAACGAAAATACGAAATGGAGATCCCACAGCATCGATTTTTTAGTTTCACCGTCTTGACGAAAACGTATGCACCGTCTTCAGCTCTAGTGTATGAGTCGCCTCGTGAGGTGACGCGCAACAACAAAATCTCCACCTCTTGACGCTGTGGTTGCGTCGAATGCTAACTACACACCGTTCCGCGACGCAAACTACCGAGACACGGATTTCCAAAAACCAAGGCATTCATATGGTATCGCCACAAGCACGTGCAATTGTGCCCTTCGCCAGCTACTCATCCAGATGATGTCCCACCTACGTTCTCACAGCTCATCCCTACCGCTGTCCACGTTGCTGGACTCTATCGGTACGAGCACAACCTGGTCGTCGCCATCCTCTGGCTTTCCTGTAAATGAGAGCAGCACTCGCCCTGTAGCTGCGTCTCGCAGACTCCAGTGGTGTGCCTTGGACGTCGTGAAAGACACCTTGGCGCGTGGCTCCAACGTGTGCATCTTGGTATCCGCCCAGTAAACATCCACAGCGTTCTCGCTTGGGTTTTGAAACGTCACACTAAACGAGACGTGCGCCTCCGCTGGCTGGTACGCCTCAGTGGAGAGCAGCGCGCGACGCCGTTTATTCCAGACCCAGAGGTTGGCGGCCCATTTCGTGCCTTCAAACACGGGGCAGCCACCGTGCAACGACTCGTTATCCAGTTCGCCGTTGGGCTTTTGATTGTAGAAGAGGATGGCGTGTGCCTTGCGTGGGTACACAGCCAGCTTGGTGGCGCACTGATGCGCCATGCGGTACTCCCAGGACTTGGGGTCGAACAGTGCGCGAGCCTGCGCCGCGTACGCCATCCCACGCGTTTCCTTCGGATGCCCATATCCGTCAGGTAGCCCCGTTGGCATCTCGGCGCGAGTGAAGACCGTCTGCCCACCGCGTGTGACGTTGGAGAGGTACATGAACACGGTCGCGAACCGGTTGGCGCCCCCCGTGGCCGGGTTCCAGTTCCATTCCGCGTTGGTTCCGCCCGTGCGCTGCCCCACTCGCGGATTGAAAAAATCAGTATGTGGCACGTAGGCCTGGCGTTGCTGGTACCGTAGCAACTGTAGCCCGTCGCAGAGCTCACTGTTGTAGTCACCGATCGCGAGCACGTCAAACACGCGCTTGCGGACCGCGACGGCCGTGTCCGAGACCTGATCAAAGGCGTTCTCGCTTGTGCGGTGCGTGGTGAGCACCTGGTTGCCGACGGGCCCCGTCTTGGAGCGCTGCAGACGACCGTCTTCGTCGCCAATCTCGAGCGTGTGCGCGATCAGTGCGTCGGCCTCGGCGCTGGACACAAAGCCGTGCAAGTGGAACACCCGCGGGGACTCGGAGAAGGACTCGATGACGATGGTGCTACCCGTGGGGCTTTGCCGCGGCTGCACGTGCACGCGATGACCGAGCGAGACAAAGGGCCAGACGAAGAGTAACCCGGGGGCGACCAGGTAGAGCCGATCCTGCGGCAAGATGTCGGCGTACCCCGTCAGCACCTGGCCACGTCCGTTGTAGACGCGGTCCGCGAGGGGGACTGCTGGATCACGTGTAGAGGTGGCGTCATCGTGGGCGGATGACTGGGACTGAATATGCTCCACGGTGATGTATTGGGAGAGGTACTCGGCTAGCGCCTGGCCATCCTTGTCGATGACGAGGTCGCGCTGCAGCTGCAGCGCCACACCGCCCGTCGAATAGCCGTTCTTGAACAGCGTCACGGCCTTGACTAGCGCATCCTCCGCGGACGCGGTAGCAGAAGTCGTTACCTCTGGCTCTGTGCCCGTGGAGACGACGAGCAGCAGAGAGGCGAGTGATAAGACGGCGTGTGCAGCCCAGCGTGGCCGATAGGCAGCCATGTTCGTTGGAATTGAGTGATGACGCTGAGGTAAATGCGTGTGACCGCGTGTGCTTGCTGCTCATTGTTTATCTACGTGTATCGTCGGGAATCTGATTCTGGCACGGTGCTACCCGAATTAATAAGGACACGCACCCTAAAATAACATTGGGTCGATTGCCAAGTTTTAGCTGCCTCGATTTTACTGGGAAATTGTGGAGAGATGGAGAGACCGATTCCAGGCGAAACTGTGGTGCGAGCGGATGGCTGGGTGATGGATGGATGGTCTTACGGTGGATTTGACTATCATCAACGGTGGCCAAGGCTGGGAATCTAATTGCAAACGCAAGGAGCTTTCACTCACTCTGCAATTGGCGCCGTGACCAGAAAACCAAACGCGAGAGATGCAAATTCACTCGATTATTCAACAGCGAGGTTTGGCTGCTCATATTCGCCAGTGTGATGATAACGTGGGTCGGTCAATCCTGGGGAGCGCAGATCGTTCTTTTCTTAATCAAGTCATTCATGAACCATCCATGACGCATCGACCAGAACTGGATACGCAGCTGTCGCGGCTCGCCAGACTAACGATGCAACACATTTCACGAGTCCACGGAAATAGTAGCAGCAGCCAACTGGATGGCCAGAGTCTGTCTACTGCGCTCCGGGCCTTTGAAGCTGACAGTGCTGCAATCTGTCGTGCGGCACAAATGCGAGCTCAACAACTAGAGCGGGATAGGCAATGGAAGCGTGCCACGGACCAAGAACAACGGTTTAAGATCAAGATTGTGGCGTTCATGACCGTTGTCGTTCTCGCAGCTAGTGGCGGCGCACTTTTTTATCACTATCGCATCGCCCATGAACGAGAGCAAGCAGAGAAGCGTGAGCGCGAAGAAGCTGAAGCATGTGAGTTTTGGGTCCACTTAGCTAAATGGGTGGGCTCCTGTGTACTCGGAGTTGTCTGCGGCATACTGAGTGCTATTCTGTGGTGCAGCAATCGGCACTCGCTTGCTGTCAAAGCCCTGTTCCCAGCTGGCCTGTGTGCACTCGGGGTGGCGTTTGTTGGATGGATTTCTGTCGCGTCCGGTATCTTGGCCGCAGGCACACTCGTGATATTTTTCGCGGATTGAGATACTCCGCAAATTTGTCATACTTGGGAAGGCTGCGGAGCAGGAATGTTGGCGTTGAATAAATAAAATGCTTTCGACGGTCTCTGGTGAGTCGCCATTCCTTCGCCGACACGTTTGTGGTCCATGAACCTATCCCGCAGTGTATTCAAATCACCACTCCGACATCAGCATTGAATACGCACCTCCAATCAGCATTTCCTTTCATCCACCTTCAGATGAATCTCAACTCATCACTCATTGAAGTCAGTAGCGGCACCGTTGACTTCCGAAGTTAAGGTCAGCGTGCGGTAGCTGCTGTTAGCGAACTACAGCTACTGCACGCTGATCTTAAGTTCGAAAACTTGTGCGCGTTGTTTTGTCCAACGATCTAGTTACTGTTCTTCGTGGTACTGGGCTTAATCTCCCTTCGTTCAGCGTTGTTCAACGTTGACCAAAGGATTAGACTTGGGACGTTGTGCTCAGTGACGATGATTCGGGGTACTCGATGCGAGTGATACCTGGTGTGTATCGGCGACGAGCGATATTCGCGAGACCAAGAAAATGGCAGTCATCGCAGCAACGACGTGGGGCAGTCTCAGCTATCCGCTACGGAAAATGGTAAAAGAATCTACCTCTTTGCCGGCGCAGCATGGTTTATTACGGCGTTGAAGACACTTCTCTATTTTGCAGAGTGTGGATGAACGCGACAACCGAAACTGGACGTAGATGATGATAGCAGTATGTACGGTATTTGAACTAGTGGTGGAGGCGAGGGCGCTTTTTGGTTAGTGTCCAACTGACTCACGTTCCCGCATTGCTTTCCAGGCGTGGTCGGTTGGGTTTTGCGTGCGGTAAGTAGTGACCATGAGCATTATATTCGTGGCCTACTCGTAAGATTGGCATGCTTACGAATAGTAAACCTTTACTCGGGCATGTTGACATATGCGCAGGCCAAAAATGTAGGCAGTATGGTAAGCAGAACCACATGTCCCAACAATCTCCAACGCCTGGGCTAATCTCTATCAGACTTCTTCCCGTTGGTAATGCGGGTAGTTGTTCACTTCCTGAACACATACGACTTGTCATCTTGGTCATACAGAATAACACCAACTCACTAACCAGCAATAGGCAGAATTCATTTGTTGACGGTGTGAACATCAGCGATCATGGCAACCCGGACGCCACCGTCGAATCCCAATCCCAACCTTCGCAGCGGTGTATACTTCTATCTGGTGGCACTGGAGATTGAAGAACAGAATGACGCGGAAGTGGTCAAACCCGTATTGCAGGACCGAGAGGTTATGCGTTTGTGCTGTGCACTTGGCCTGTTGCCGGCAGTGCACCCAAACTATTTCCAGTATGATATGCTTAAGGCACGCGAATTCGACGGCGATTTCGCACGTCTTCTGCGCCAAGAAGTGTTTACAAGCAGTCGAGATGGTAGCTTTTCTCATGGTGGTACTCACGTGAAAGGTATGTTCGGTAAGCCAGCGGACGTGAAGCGTTACCTTGACCATTTGGGGTCTGTCCTGCCGAAATAGAGAGTAAAGGAGATCTGGGCATCAACGCTGTACTACTCCCGAATCCGAAAGCTCGCAAGGACTCGGTATCATGTGACAGCTCAGGATACTTTGGTGAATCGGACGAGGAGTCGACAGCATCGGAAAAGCCAGGGACGCTTGTGGTGTTTACATGGTTAGATGACGAATACTGTGGTCATGAATACCTTCGGGGCACTGCGACATACTTGCTGCGCTGTCTCACAAGCCTGAGTCCCGATCTCACGCGTTGTGTATCCAAGGAAGACTTTGGTGAAATGCATCGCATGGTCAAATCTCCCGTGGTGAAACATAAAAATGATTGGGAATCGATCTCGGTCCAGTTTAATGTGGAAATGCAACACGACGAAAAGGATGCTGTTTGGTGTACAAAGGTGGTGAATCTCCCGTTCACGGTGGATTTGATTAGCCCTAGTGATGTCCCACTGACGATAAACGGAAGTTTTCCGGCTGTGGCAATAGTGGCGAGCGCTCCAGCATCGAAGACTGTGGTGAGCAAGACCACAGCATTTACTGCACCGAGCCGACTTTGTGGACGCTGCGGCGCAGTCCGCAGTGGATGCCGAAGAGGCGATGCACAAGACGATGCCTCGTGGGGTGGTGATGCTGGTGGGCTCGAAGCAGATTCTGCCCGACGCCGTGGCGGGCGTGAACAAGAATCTGGTCATGAGCGACAACCAGATTTCGATTTCCAAGAGCACGCTGTCGCCGTCGCAAGACGACAAGATCGCGATTGCCGTGAACATGGGCAAGGGCGGTGATTCGGACATGGCATCGGATGATTCGGCGGATGCCGAGGCGAGCCAGTACCGGATG
>JAADWT010000265.1:0-25580 GCA_023336285.1 Pythium grandisporangium
CTCTGCATGGCGCTGTGGTGACGGTCGCGGATGTGTGTGGGGCAAGGAAACGCTGACTCGCTGGTGATGGTGGGTGCGCCTGCGCTGGACACTCTTTCCATACAGAACGGCACCAAGGATAGCGTGCGTGAACTCGCGGCGGAGCTCAACAAGGTGGAGATTGATACGGAGCAGGTGGAGGTGATCGTGGCCCCCGTCTCGCTTCACCTGGAGCTGGCGCAGTCGCTGCTGCAAAAGAACATTGCCATTTCGGCGCAAAACGTGAGCCTCACGGGCCCTGGTGCCTACACGGGGGAAATCGCTGCCGAGCAGCTCATTGGTACGTATGCCACTATGGATTGTTACACTGCCAACGCCATGGTTGCCTGGGTCGGCCGGTCTATTGTAGACTGGAGCGATCAGGAGGAGCCACAGGCCGACGATAGTGATGATGATGCTGACGATCTTCTGTCTTATACATGGAACGGCAGATTTCGGACTGCAGTGGACGATCACGGGCCACTCGGAACGTCGCGCGTACTATGGCGAGACGGATGAGATCGTGGCCAAGAAGACGAAGCGTGCGCTGGACCTCGGCCTCAAGGTGATTTTCTGCATTGGCGAGACGCTGGACGAGCGCAACGCTGACCAGACGCTCGCGGTCTTGAAGCGCCAGACGCAGGCGCTCGTGGATATCGTTGACGACAAGGCATGGGAGCGGATCGTGGTGGCCTACGAGCCCGTGTGGGCCATTGGCACGGGCGTCGTGGCCTCGCCCGAGCAGGCTCAGGCCGCGCACAAGGATCTGCGGTCGTTTATCACCGAGGCCGTCTCGGGTGAAGTGGCGCAGCGCGTGCGCATCATCTATGGTGGCTCGGTCAAGGGCAGCAACTGTGGGGAGCTTATCGCTCTCCACGACGTGGATGGATTCCTCGTCGGCGGTGCGTCGCTCAAGCCCGAGTTTGCTACGATTATCCAGAGCGCTATGTAAATTTCCTGGAGAAACGAATGACCGCCCCAACGAGGGTGTCGTTTGTATCCGTTTTCGTCGATAACACTGCGTAGACTAGCAACGGTGAATCATCTGTTGCTTTGCCCAGCGCACCCACGGTTAATAAAACCCACAGGATGAGTGCTTTATCTCGCTTAGTTCTCTCACTGGGTCATCTGTGTCTATGTGGGTGGTACTACTTACTACGCATAGACGGTCTTTGTATTTTTGGCATTGGCATGTGCTTTGTGGTGTTTGTGCCGGAACAAGAAAATAGGTCAGTCATGCCATGAACAGTGCTGTGGGTTTTGCTCAACCTTTGCTGAAGAGGCTAGTTGGCACACTGTGTTTCCGAGCCGTAGTCCATCACGTCACGACGTTGGCGACTGAGCTGCTAGAAGCACGATGGACCATGCCAGCAAGAAGCCCTCACGGCGTCGGGAGAAGAAGGTGCGCGTCAACATGACGCTTTGCCGCTACGAAGTTGTGCGCAAGATTGTGCGTGATCGTGGTTGGCTCGCTGTCACGGATGAGGAGGATAAGGCCGCGATCGCGACATGTAACTTGCACTGGATTGACGTTCCCGATTTCCAGGGCACTTTCAAGGTTTTGCAACCGTACGCGAAGGTGAACCACTTCCCGGGGATGACAAACCTTGCGCGGAAATCCAAACTTTCGCGCAATTTTGACCGAATGAAGAAGTTGTTTCCAGAGGAATACGACTTCTGCCCTCGCACATGGATCCTACCGTACGATTTCCACGACTTTGAGCAGTATTTCAATGCTGATGGTGTCAGTCAACGCACGTTCATCATCAAGCCGGACCACAACTGCCAGGGCCGTGGTGTCTTCCTCACGAAGAGCCTGCAGCAAATCAACCGCCAGGAAGTGTTGGTCGCACAGCAGTATGTGCGCCACCCACTCTTGATCGAGGATAAGAAGTTTGATTTACGCATCTACGTGCTCATCTCGGATTGTGATCCATTGCGGGTGTACATCTTCAAGGACGGCATCGTTCGCATGTGTACCACGGATTATGTTACACCGAATGCGGAGAATTTGGAGCACCGCTTTATGCATCTCACGAATTATGCTGTCAATAAGCACTCGAACAACTTTGAGCTAAACAAGGATGCCGCCCAAGATGGCCAGGGCAGCAAACGCTCCCTGCGCTGGTTCTGGACGTGGCTTGCACAGACGTACCCACAGGAAAAGATCGACGTACTTTGGGACAAGATTGGCGATATTTGCTTGAAAGCGATCCTCGCCGTGCAGCCCATGTTAGCTCAAGAATATCGGTCAACGTTTGCCAAGAATATAAGAAAGGTGAGCTCAGCGCCTGCGGCCGGACCCCACACTGGGAATATTGGCGGTAGTGACGGCCGTCCTCGTAGTGCACAAGAGTCTTCAACGACCAGTGCCGCTTCCAGTGGCTCAGGGTCGTCGTCGTCATTTTCCATCCTTGGCATGGATGTTCTCGTTGATGAAAGCCTCAAACCGTGGCTCTTGGAAGTCAACCACCTCCCAAGTTTTGGTTGTGACTCACCATTGGATTGGAACGTCAAGGAGCGTTTGATTTCACAAACACTCGATATTGTCAAGCTTTCGGCAGAGGACAAGGACAAATACGATGCAGAGATGACACGCTCAACTCAAATCCGACTGTATGGAGCGAGTAGTGTGACCTCATCCGCCTGTGATAGCGATAACAACAACCACGAAACACAGCCTGAAGCTCCTACATCCCTAGCTGAACCGGAAGAAGATGAGGGCAAGAATGCGAACGAGGGGGAATCCACGCTGGATAGCGGTGAATTAAGACAGGCACTTACAGGGTTCTACCAACATTTCAATCCACATCGCCTAAAGGATCTGGACAAAATCGTTGAAAAATATCGCGATGCGCAGTCCGAACTGAATCGCAGTTTGAGGCAAAAATACGGCAAGAGCGTGAACGACTTTTCACCCCCACGCGACGATCCAACATCGAAAAGCGCCCCGGAAGAAGACGCTGAGGACCTTATAGACTATGTTCAACTCTATCCACCAGTTTTAGGGCCTTCCGTCGAGGACTCTAAGTATTTGAAGATGTTGGAAGCGTCGCAGCAACACATGAACGAACAGCAAATGCGCTTCCTTGCTCCATTACAGCACCGCCGACACGATGGCAATCATTCACCGACCTCATCGTCGTCATCAACATTACCGCCAGTGAGAGGTGCACAAAGGAAAAATGCGGGGGATCAACTAGGGCGGGATTGCTTTGGGTTTACGGGCACGGACAAAGCGAAATGGCTCGGCCGTGGAGAAAAGAAACCGTTGGGTGTCCCTGGCCCTGATCAAATCGCTGCGGCGCATCGCCTGATGCTCGGCCACTCGAGTCAGAAACACTCAATCAAACCCCCGACCCCGCCAGAGGAAGCTCCACGCACACGGACCGAAGCTGTCAACTACGGCATTCAGTACCGCGAGCGCTTGGCATCACTAAAGACTAAACCCACCATTCAGATGACACAGATTTCATTTGGAGACTTTTAACTACGAACATGGAAACACTTCGTGGCACAAAACAAGCCACGGTGGTCGCGCTGTAGAAAAATCGTGTTAGCTGTATTCACAGGATAATAGTGCTCACGCCAAGACAATATAGGAGTAAGGTGTCTAGCTGCGTGGAGTTGGCACGTTCACGCCAACCCGATACTAAATCATGGAGATCTGTACCCTTGCTGTTCCGCGAACTACCAATCCAGTCAAAACGGACTCTAATTCGCTTTAGCTCAGCATATTGCATGTAGCTTGGACAGACACAATTCCCACGAACTGCTTTCAAAATCCGCCACTTGTCGTGAAGCACAACCCCTGGTTCTACAGTCCTGCTCTGTAGTATATTGGTGTGTGTGTACAAAGTATTTATTTTCCATTAGCCTGGATTCCCGCGTACCAGTGTCGTGCTTTGCATTTGGAACTCGAGATGGGCTTGCCTGTACATCAAACTTTCTCCTTATGCAAATGTCGAAGCAGTGTTGCCTGTGGCACTGCACATGTAAAACGTGGATTGATATGATGTCAATTTCCGGTGCCGTCCTCCAGCAGTGTCCGTGGTCAAGCGGTCGGAGCCATGGACCCACGCCACGAGCTCTTGGACGCTGGCACTTCCTCCCAGGAATGCCCCACAACCTTCTCCATAAAATTCTTAATCATCTTCTTTTCTTGGTGCGGTCGCTCTCGCTCATGGAACACCGAGTTGCATGTCTCACAGATTCGTTGTTTCTCTTCAATGTGTGGGTGCCGTCTTGTGCTCGAGGCTGCCATTCGCTGAGTACGGAATGTTGTGGGGAACGCATCCAGATCGACCCAGTCACTCGCACATGCGCCACAGCAAAGACGGCCACAGTGACGGCAGTGATGACGGCGAATGCCGATGCGCAGCTTATTGAACTGACGCTCACAGATCATGCAATGCGAGCGATCCTCATTCGGTACCCACACGGGTGGGAACGAGATTTTGTTTAATAAAAGCTGCAACATCCGACCCTGGACCTTGTCAAAGACCATCTCTCCATGCCCATCCTTGAGATCCAGCCGCGCGCCGTAGCGAACCAGTCGACAGGCAATCTCAATCAACTTGCGGTGCACGGCCGTGTGAATCAGAGAGGCACAGTTGACAACCGCATTCGGGTCGGCGCCATACTGAAGCAGCATCTCGACCGTGAAGGGATCATCTCGTTTGGTCGTTAGTAGATGCACTGCCAGTGCGGTTTGCCCCCGCGCGTTCACCATACGGGCATCCGCGTCCGCGTGTTCCAGAAGGAACTTGGTCATGCGCCGTGATCGCGCCGCCGCTAAATGCAGCGCCGAGTTTTGTCTCGCATCCTTGGCGTTCACGAGCTGTTCGCCCACTCGATTCGTTTGGCAAAGCAGACGAACAATCGCAAAATGCCCAAACCGTACGGCCAGGTGAAGCGCGGTCTGGCCATGGACGCGGTCTCGTTGAGTGACGTCCAGGTCACGATCGTGAAGGCATTCTCGCAGCAGTGCTATGTCCCCTTCTTTTGCGGCGCGAATGAAATCCGACAACCCATCCTCGGACTGCATTCGCTGCGAATGCGATTGAGATTGCGGTGGCGTGCCGGACGAGGCCGTCGAGTACGCCGACAGGCTATCTCGCGATAAATTGCGCCTCATATCCGCCATGTCCAGGTCGCTGGGGCGGTACTTGAGGATACTTTCTCGCTCACTACTTTGGCTACTGGTTGGTCGCCAGCCAGAGCCACCACGGCGTTCATACGAGGACGATGGCCCACGATGCTGACGGTCCTTTCGACGGTCATGTGTTGCGTACTCGCCGATGGTGGTCGCGGGGCCCGGGCCTGGGCTCTGAAGAGCTTCGTCCTGCAAGGCGCTCGTCTGGGCCATCTCGGGCTTGCCCCGCTTCGATCGGGTCTGAACAGGCACCTTGTCATGCGCGGCCTCCAACCGTGGATCGCGTGAGCTGACCTCAGTACATGGCTCGTGGAGCGGTTTCCCAGTGGGATGACGGCGTGAAGAGTCTATCGCGTCAAAGTTGTCCGTCTCGTCCAATAGCGATGACCATGCGGCGTCACCCGATGTGCTGTTCTCGTCACTATCATAGCCAGAAACGGCCAGGGCGTCTCGACTCGAGTAGATCGCGGTTCGACGCGCGTTGGGGGATGACACGAAGGCTCCTTCCATTATGGAGAGTCAAGACGGAGCAAGAACGGTCTCGCTCTCACACTATCTGTCAGATGCAAGCGGTTGTGACTGGGTGTGCCAAGTGGTTCTCCACCAACGTTTTGGATGGCGGGGATGGAAGAAGTGCGTAGAAGCCAGGAAGTTAAGGACTGCCATCAATCATGGCGCCATTTGGACGTCGCACTGCTGTAGCAAACACTAGACCACATCCGTCCATGCCCCATACGTGTAATACGTCCCCCTTGGCTCCACATCACTGCGAAAGCTATCGCCAGAAAAACGG
Organism: Pythium grandisporangium; assembly: GCA_023336285.1. Lineage (NCBI taxonomy): Eukaryota > Oomycota > Peronosporomycetes > Pythiales > Pythiaceae > Pythium > Pythium grandisporangium. The sequence continues at coordinate 5,967 of JAADWT010000265.1, forward strand.
AAACAACTGACAAGAAGAAGAAAAAGTCGAGTGCATGATGGGACGAGGGTAATAGCGGGGAAGACGCCACGCTTCCATCAGCAAGCTTACATGCAGTATCAAACCCACACACACACAAAAGTGGGATAGTGCTTGTCCGGTCGCATTCAACCTATCACAACTTGGCGGCATCGCGGAGGCTCAACAGACGAAAACAGACCTAGATTGCTCGAGTGGGCTCGCTCGCTCGTCTGCGTGGCGACAATAAGGTGCGCAACTACTACTGGAGACTATGCTGGCTCAAGCCACAGAGAATTACGCTTGATCGCAACCACGAAGCATGTCAGAAATTATGCATCGATGCATTGAAGCGTTTTAGTAAATCGGCTCGGTTGGGGCCAGGGAGGTTGAAAGGATGAATGCACAGATCGCAGCTCTAATGTGAAGGGTTGGGCTACCTAACTCGACTCACCGCGAACGAAAGAAACCACAAAAGCGGTGGGATTTGCCTAGTAGGCGGTAGTGCGTCTAGTTAAGCACGTCCCCTGTGAAATAATGAGATGCTACGGATGACGGCAGATGATTCTTCTGCTGAGACGCGAAGTAATGGAGATCGCAGCGCAGTGCGCGATGTCGCGGCAAACGAGACGATGGTCGATCATTGCCAAATGTAACAGTCCAAGGGCGAAGGGAACTACGTAGGTTGTTCGATAACGTATGTCTGTGACGCGTGCAGCACAACGCCTTAAGCATCAGCTCATCGTGCGTTTAAAAGGAGCCTTGGTCATGGAGATAAAAAAGAAAATAATTGACCAATTCGCTCACTCCTGCTAGTTAGCCCATCTATGGCAGCGGCGCACTGGTGTTGTGTTTTTCCAGGTACTCGAGCACCTGCGCTAGTTGGATTTTTACTTCTTCAGTCATCTGCAGAGAAGAGAAAAGGATGCCAAGCACCAGTGATGTTAGGTATAATACTGCCGACAATGGACGGCGCGATGTATCATAGCGAAGCGGATTCCACCATTGCAACGCACACAACTCCCAAGTAAAGTACGCACCATGAGATCGGAATTCTCTTCCTCCTCCTTCACCTTGACGAACTTCTTAAGCACATTGGCGGCAGCCTTCTCGCTCACTGGCTTGGACTTGAGCACTTCCATTGCGTCGCGTTCCGGTTCAAATGCCAATATGCCGAATGAAGCGGTCACTTTCCCTGCTTGCGATTGAATTTGAATGGCCAACGAGGTTCATTAGGGATCAGTTCTGAGTATAATAATACTTCCTTGCGGAATCAGAATTGTTGGGGCCTTTGCAGTTTACAGTTAGTTTTGAGAGGAATGTCATAAACGATGACGAGCGCGGTATTGAAATGGTTATGGGCCGAGTTCCAGTGGCCGCAGTGGGCGTCTGCTGTATGCGTCGCGCTTGCAATGTGTCTGCTGGTGCTGCATTTAAGTGGCAAGCTGCTTTACAGGTCGCGGGATGAAAAGGCGATTCAACCAGTCAGACATAGCAAGAACAGTGACGACAAAGACCTGGACTTCTCTCGCTTTCGTCGACAATACCTGGCGGTGTACTTCCTGGTCATGTTTGCTGACTGGCTCCAGGGAACGCACATGTACAGCCTCTATGAGGTACGCTAGGTTGGTGAGTGACCTATGTGCAGTGTTGCTTGCTTTCCGACAATTCTGATGCTGAATCATGGTGACAGAGTTACAACGTGAACATCAGTGTGCTTTTCCTCACCGGGTTCTTATCGTCGGCTCTATTTGGTGGGGTCGTGGGTCCCATCGTTGACCGATATGGAAGAAAAAAAGCATGTCTGGTGTTTTGTGTCCTAGAGGTACGCTCAGTAGCGAGATACGTTTGTGATGGGATGGTGGTTATACGGCATTACTGAGCGTAGTATTCATGGTACCACCAACAGATCGTCATCAATCTCCTAGAAGCCGTTCCAGACACGTCAGTTCTTTTGATTGGGCGCGTCTTGGGGGGCATCACGACGTCTCTTCTCTTTTCAGCATTCGAGAGCTGGTTAGTCACGGAGCACCGGTCACGAGGTATGCTACCTCCTCTCACACGTGCTTACAGGATAACAAGCTCGCAAGCAACACATGAAGGTTTAACTTACGCAATGCTGTCGTTGATACGATTATGACTAGGATATTCCGATGTCCAAATCACCAAGACATTTGCGCTCGCAGCTGAGGGGAATGGATTGCTTGCCGTACTCGCTGGAATTGTCGCTCAAGTTTCGGCTGATGCTTTTGGTGAAATTGGACCATTCAGAGTGGCAGTGCTGGTTACTGTGCTAGCGCTTCTGTGCATTTTGCCATGGACGGAGAACTACGGTTCTGAACGTCTTGAAACATCAGCCGCAGAGAAAAAGGCATCATCTCAGAAAATTGGATGGACCGACACCGCGTCGTCATTTTCGACGTGTGTGTATGCGTTGGGATTGTGCTATTCGCTTTTTGAAGGCGGGATGTACATCTTTGGTGAGTTCATGTGCCGGCCAGGATTTCCTTGACAAGGCATTTCCTGTTCCGATATACTGACAAGTATTGGGTTTTGTGGACAGTTTTTTTGTGGTACCCAACGCTGTACGATGTTGTTCCCGATTCGAATTTGCCGAGTGGACTCGTCTTCTCGAGCTTTATGCTCTCCATCGCAATAGGTGGTAAACTGTACGATATTATGGGAACTCGGGTTGGTGAAGAGCGACTAGCTGTTTTCCTTTGTGGCGTTGCTTCCGTTCTTTTCGTCATTCCAGCGGTAAGTAAACGAGTTCGCTTCTTTGAATTTGCTAGAGCGCAAGCGGTTCGGGATGTCATTTCACTAATGAATTCGTGTATTGGATCACACGATTCCTTGTTCCAACGATTAGATCACGAAGCAGTTCGAGTGGATCCTGGCTAGCTTTCTCTTATTTGAGGTACGTTTTGATTCAATGCCATCGTTATCGTTTCTGGTCGTAGTAGTACTATAGGCTAGGCTAGTTGATACGGTGCTGACATTATGCTTGACGTGTATTCAGCTATGTGTAGGCGCATTTACACCATGTTGCGCAACTTTGCGGAGTCGATACTTTCCGAACGATCAACTCAGTACTGTACTCAGCTGGTTTCGAACCCCAACCAACGTATTGGTCGTGCTTGGTACGGGAGGTGTAAACTACTTCCAAACCGAGCAACTATTCCAGTTTTGCTCGGCTGTGATGCTTATTGCTGCTGCAAGCGGAATATACTTGGGGCGATCTCACGGTGGTCGCGACGGTAAACAAAAAAATGCGTAGCAAGCCTAGGACGTACAACATCGAGAATGCCAGCAGTCGAGGGCACTGCAAAATCGTGGTATTTGCCAGAAATTATTCAACTTTCTTCTTGACATACAGCACGAAGATGACTAAGCAACACTAGTAGACAAACATAAAACATCAGGTCAATCATCAGGAATATCCATGCAGAGTTAATAAACGAAAGACAGCTCCTCGAGAAAAAAAAAGACGCTCCTTACCACCACGAGAACGCCAATCGCCAGCATGAGCTTCATATTCTGCCACCACATGTGTCGGCGCAGGTTCCGACTCGATTCTGCAAATGCTGCCGATTGTGAGCTGAAAAGTCAACCACAAGGAACAAAACATCTTGCTTGGTTTAAAAGCCATCGCCAAAATATAATTTGTTCTGAGGTCATCATTGCTACGTACGTTAGTTGCTCGGATTTGTCTACGAGCAATTCGATCTTGTCGCCGCGATCCAGCACTTTGCCTGCGTGCGTGTACCGCCACACCAAACCAGATAGGGACCAGTTGTCAGTGCATCGTCTTTGATATTGAAGCACTAGTAGCACCGTTAGGTAGTTTAATCGTGATAATCTTCGTACCGATATTCTTTTGAACATTGTCCTTGACGGAATCGAGATCCTTCTTCAATGCGTCAAGTTTCTCAATTCCAGCTTCCGAAGAATACAATTCCTGTTCAGATCAAACAGCAAAAGCCTATCAGGATACAATGCCGCCTTGTACCATTGATTCTGGAAAGCGTCATTCATGTATACCATCTTTTTCTGCAAGGTGGGTGCGAAGTCGCGGTTCATGTCCAGTTTCAACTTGGTCATCTTCCCTCGGATGCCAAATTGTTCGTCAAATAACTGATTAATGTGTTCGAGAAAAAGCGCAGCCGATCTAATGGGATTACGTGCACGCACACACATACGCAACAAACGTCCGGCCAATGAGCCACCACCACCACCACCACCAGTATCCAGCCATGATGAACCAGTCATCTCATAGTTATTGCAAAACGGTATGGTACCTTTTTCCGAATTGATCATTGGTGACACAGACATACACGACCTCGCCCTCCACACGATAGCTGTACGTCTTGCCATCGCAGTCGACTGACTCGAGCGAGCTTTCGTCAAAATTGAGCTTCTTGAGTAGCTTTTGCGCAATCTCACTCATCTTCTTGTCTCCGCCATTGTTGCATTCCGTCAGCGGGCAGTGCTTGTTCGCGATCAGACAATAGTAAATCGCCATGACCGCCGAGCGTCACTGTATATCCTCAGCCAGGAAATGCTTCAGATGCGCTGATACGACCCAGGCGAGGCAATGTAGGCGCACGCGCGTCCAGTTCTCCAGTGAGTCGTTCCTTCGAAAATGAAGAATTCGATGAGAACTTCAGCGTGTTGATGGGACGTAGACGCTCACTTTGTTAGAAACCCAGACAATTTACCGGTATTGAACCGGTACTATACATGGTGTGGCCCACATCATCCGAATAGTAGACAAATGCAGCCAAGAAGAAGAGCGAGAGTATGGAATGCTCACGACGTGCATACTGGTGTGCGCTGCGCCTCATGCCGCGTGGGTACCCATGCATGAACCTCTTCTTCGCAAAGGTTTTTTCCTCTCTGACTATGTGAATGTACAATCCGTGTTGCCCTCGCGATGAGTGCGATGATTAGCTGACCTACAAACAGCATTTTGATGTGGGAGACACGAAACGGCGCGACCCTTTGTGCTTGTTCTGTTGAGTTGGCCGTTTATTACCCAGTCGAGGGTATTGCTCCTGCATGCCCGGACGGAGAGATTTGGCCGTGTAGTGGATTGATTTGTGTCACCCGAATCAGACTACGCTACTCTGTATGTGTGCTGGTTGTCGACGCGAGTTACTGCCAGGGGTATCGACTTGCGGACAGCATGAATTCCGAAGACCAGCTCAACTATTCGTATTCGACAAAGCCACGCGCTGTGCAGACCAGTAGGTCAAAGGGTTCTCGGGACGCGCGAGATCCACAGCTACCACCAAGGTCAGTAAAAGTCTGCATGTTGGCATGGTCGTATCCAATGTAACAGTTGCAATGGATTGCATACTCTGGGGCAGATTGCTTCAGCCCAATATCATGCACGACCCCCGAATCCAGCGCGGTAGTGTCTTCGCCTCAGTAAGCGTTCAAATCGATATACTCGCCAGTGCTTGTTTTACTGCGGAGAAAGCGTTCTGACAATGAGTGCAGTTGACGCAGCCTTCCCTAGGGTCCGCACAACGTGACACCAGAAGCAAGGACAAACCAAAGAAGCGCAAGCCTCACATTGCCCCGGCAAAGAACAATAGCATCTACAACTCTCAAAAAGTTGGCTCATACTCCTGTATGAAATTGTACTTCCGCTTATCCGCGCCCCCAGTTCAGCAAATATATTGTGCAGTCAGGCTAACCGACGCATTGTTGGTTTTGATACAGTCACACCTGTTTCCTTGGAAGCCAACTTGGTTGAACAAGCACCGCCGGTGATGGAGCGTGACGTATTTAGCCAAACCGATACGTTCGTACGATACATGGCACCCAAAAAGAAGCTTGCTATGGCTGACGGTCGATTCCAGCGCCCCAAAGATGGCGTTGATTCGAGTACTCAGGTTCGTATGTTTCGCATCTTATTCTCTCTGCATGTATCCACTGATGAGAGCGATTCTGGCGATGTTGGTGTGTGTTTCTCGGCGATAGATGGATGATACCGACCAATTGTTCAACTTCGATCTGGAAGTTAAACCATTGCTCAATGTCCTCGTGAGCAAGATCCTCGCTCAAGCCTTGTGCGAAGTGAAAGAGGAAGAAGAGATGAAGAACGTAATGGAAGAGCGCACTTTGCTAGTAGGCAATAAAACCGAGAGTGAACGTGTGGACCAGGAGCTCGAGGAAAACGCAAAGGTGGCATTCCGCCAGAAAGAACAGAAAAAGCAAGAACAAGAACTCAAACGCCAACGGATTCGAGTCGTAAAGAAAAAAATCTTGGCATGGCAACTTGGTCAGCGAATGGTCTCTAGCGCTGTTGATCAAGCCTCAGCTACGCTGGAGGGAAAAGGCGTATTCTACGACCCCTTGATCCGTGACTTGACTCAATGGTTGTCGCTGGAGGTGTATCCTGACTCGGACGCAAAGCTGAATCTGCGGGGACTTGCCGGTTCACTTCTCGATGGTACGTTTCGATGCATACAATAGGCTCTGACGTGTCACTAACCTTATGACCGTGGTTGTCCTTGCACAGATCTCCTGGTCTCCACACTTCGGAAGCAATCCATTCTTGCGCATTTACTTCCCAACGAAAATGATGCCCTTGTTCGCATCACACTCAGGGATCCGATCCATATCGCGACAGTGAGCGGCGACGGGAAGGCGACAACTACGGAAGTTTGCGTGATTGGGCCACTAAACCTGTCTCGGAGCGACAGTCTTTCCTTCATAGAGAAGAAACTTCAGGTTGGTAGCGCTCACTGATGCCATCGGTGGCGGAGCTTTCACACAACCGAAGATATACTGACGACGATTTTGCATGTCGGATGCTTACAGGTTTGGATTGCAGAGAATGTGGGTGAATGCGTGGATGTACCTATGGGTGGCTACATCTCGCTTCTGAATTTATCCAACTCATTGTAGTCAACAGGTACTAGAAGGAATATCGAGAGACCACTATCGAATCCGGTCGGGAATATAATTCAATTTGCAGCATTGCGTTCAAAGAAACAAATGGCCCTCTGCATGGGCAACCATCAGCACAAATTCGATTTGTGACACTGAATTGCTCCTCTATGGTACAGCTTGGCTTTTGGCAATCTAATGGCAGCAAGCAACCTTCTACCAGCCGGCAAATTCTCGACTGCAATTGTTGGCCTACTCTTCCTTGTACATCATCCACTCCTTTTGTTCAAGCCGTCCGGACATGAGTTTCATGATGCGGTCTAGTGAGACACCATCCTCAATTTCATCCTCGTCAAATTTGACCTTGAAGGTGCCATCTTCATTTCTGCACAGCACGTTGGCTTCATGATAAAGTCGAGACCCTTCCTCCTTGACCTTGACGCTGTCGCCCACCTCGATTTCATTCCAGAATGCAATCCGTTTGATATCGGCGCGTTGAATATTTTTAATCAGTTCCGTTTGGGATACCTGCACCGTACACTGATCATCGTGGATTTCTGATACAATCTTTACCATCACATCGGTGCATCGATGGTCAGTCACATTGTATGTTGATACAGTATCCACTCACGGAATTCCCCAGAGCCGTTAGTGACACTCACCCCAATAACGCGCCGCTCGTAGTCGGGTAAATGGATGGTAACAACGTCACCCGTAACGATCTGCACACATCAACCCACCAACAGATTTGGTTACCGCTTCTTCGTGGAGGATTCCATTCACATTGGCAACCATTGCGTGCGTACCTCGCCTTCTCCAGTTGACGCACCAGCACCCATCGTGATCTACCTCGCTGCGATCTAGACCCTGTAGATGAAGCAGTTGCTGCGACTCACGTGAGGAGATCGCTATAATGGGCGATGCTGCCCACTATTCCTTCAAGTTGCGATGATTCACCCCAGTAATCCTCAACAGTCGCCACCAGGAACTGCTTATATCCGACCGCAAAACCAATAATAATAGTCGTTCAAATTTTAACCAACTTGACTGAATAAAAGATCTGGGGTTGCAGTGCTTTACCAGCGAACATTCCGTCGAGTGGTGGGTGGTCAATTTGTTCTGTACGCATGGCTAATCGCTCGCCAACGCTGAAAAGGCCCTGCTGGTGACCATGACATATCTCTGCCCGCTCACCTCTCGTGCAGCGATATGTGGCGGTCACCAGCAGGGCCTTTTCACAAAGCCACCTTTTTCCGCTGGGTTGGTTTTGCTTTAAACTCAGATCTACCACTCGCTCGCTTGTGGTCGATAGCGAAGTCGATGTTGTCGACAGAATCATTCAATTCCTTTTTTGCAATGGGTTCACCAAGTTTAATTTCGATAAATTTATGTTGGCTAGAGGCTCTAGACAACATGTTCGGCTCAACGTTATTCAGCCGTGTTAGAGTTTGCAACCAAGATTGCCTCCTTCGGCACATGAATAGTCTCGTACAAACACAGAGACTGTCGCGGGGTATCATGCTGACATTTGTTGTTGCTGGTTTTCAGCATCCAATTACGGTTTGAAATCGCGCAAAAATGTCTTGCACTATTTCAAACTCGAAAGAAATAGCTGGAGGTGCTTATTATAATTGCTCCTGCGGGTAGAGTTCGCGTCGCAGCGACACGAGCGTAGCTGCCTAGATATCGTCTTTGAAGCTGCACCCATCCGCAAGCATTGCGAGTGGGTGCATAGCGATTTTTTTTATTTTTTTGGTTGGTGAGTAATAGAAGTCCGCCTGAAGGGTTAAGATTTAATGTGCATATGCGAAGTTTTGGCGCAGGCTTACTGTAAATTTTAGGTTACGACTTTGGTAAGTTCGGAACTGCCTCATAGCGCACTTACTGTGCCACGCAACATTCGTGCAACCGGCGTGCCCTTCGCTGTTGGGTTGGCAGGAGATGCAAGAATACCGGTAATCCAGTACTCTGCACTTGGGCTCAGGACAAATGGACAAAAGGGCAAAAACAACAACAAAAAGAGAAAAACACCAAGGAGCCAACAGCCAAGAAGTGGGCGAGTGGCCAAGTTGGAACAACTTACTGTATCGGCCAACGGCATTGACCGCCGCCCCCAAGCCAAGCCAAGCCAAGCCTCAAGCCCCCCAGCCACCGCGAAGCAAGCAAGCAAGCGCATTGACCTACGCCGTCAGCGCGTGTGTGTGTGTGAGCCTCCCCCCAGCCATGAGTCGTGTGCACGTGAACATGGCCTCAGCGGGGGACACGGTCTACGAGACCTACACACTGGGCGACGTGCTCATGTGCAAGGCACACCGTGGCAAGGTGCTTGAGGTCAAGTACCTCGTCGAGGAGGTCCAATCCGAGATCAACTACAAGAACCAGGTACGCAGCAATCGCGCTTCTCAATGTAGCTGGTGGTGGGGGTGAAGAACATCCCGATTGGCTCGACCAGCGGAAATGTGGGAGAGAGAGAGAGAGAGAGAGAACGAGATGAGGGGAACCACCGGATGAAGCGGAGACTGACGTATTGGTGGACTGATGGTGGATATGCGCGTCCTTGCAGAACGGATGCACAGCGCTCCATGGCGCGGCGGCATCGGGTCAGCTCGCGGTGGTCGAGTACCTCCTTGGGTGCCCAGGCATCGACACGGCCGTGGTCGATAATGTGGGTACTACAGGCTGCAAGGCTGTGCGTGGGTTTGCATGAGACGTGAGAACTGATCCGCAGGCCCAATTGATATTTTGTGTGTGCTGTGCTGCGCATTGATAACAGGAGGAGCAAACGGCGTTGCATTACGCTGCGTTCTATGGGCATTTGGAAGTTGTGCAGTTGCTGGTGGAGCATGGCGTGCCGTTAGATATCCCCGACAAATACGGACGCTTGGCGCATTGCTCCGCTGCGATTAATGGTCATTTAGACGTGGTCACGTACCTGCTGGAGGAGTGCCCGGAACCGATCGATATCAACACCATTGATGAGGTATGAACGTTTGCCTGCCTCGGTTGTGGCTGGTACTTTGAAATGGAACGTAGTGCTCATGTGGACCAATGGCTGGATTGGTGTTGATATCAGTACGGAAGCACTTGCCTCCACTGGGCGGCATCGAAGGGGCGAAAGGAAGTCGTGCAGTATTTGTGCATGAAGGGAATCGACGTCCACGCCACCAGTTTTGTACGTTGCATTTCCGTAGTGGGATACATACCGCGAACAAACAACAGGTCATCTCATGGCGAGTTTGTAAACGCATGAATGTGGCAGGATAACAAGAGTGCTTACCAACTCGCCAAGGATAAACAAAAGCACAAGTGTGTGCAGTTTTTGCAGACCTGGTACGAGACATCCCAGGTACGTAAAACGCTCACGTGCTCCGTATGATTGGGTTTTTGTTTCTTCTCTTTTGCTTTATTCTTGCGGTCTGACGGTCTTTGATCTGCTTTCCTTCAACCAGAAATTTGTTCATGCCGCGGAAGAAGCCGACGAAGAAGAGCTTCGAAGGATTATTACAGAGATCAATGGAGCATATCCACTCAGATACATGCGGGACAAGGTGGCAAACGTCAGCTTATGCACTCTTTATTGAATTGGGGATCTCTGGACGCCAAGAATTTTCCGACTGACGATGTGATACTACCATTATTCGAAACGTTGTGCAGAATGGGAAAAACGCAATGCATTGGGCTGCGGAGCATGGACATTTGTCTACACTCAAACTACTAGGCGAGCATTTCGCTGTGTGGACTGATGCAGATAAGGTACGACTTTAGTCTTCTCTCAATAGTTATTGAGTGCCGGTGTATAGCTCTAACGATGGATAAACTGCCTTGTTACAGTTTGGACGCAATGCTCTACACTGTGCATCACTCGGTGGTCATAGAGATTGTGCACTTTGGCTCATTCGTAACGCGAAAGATGCCTCGCAGTTTCTCTCACTTACGTTGGTACGTATGAGGTGCTGTGGTTTATTCGATGGCAAAATGTTGAGGTAAATTTGCAGTTCACTGACTAGTTGGCTTTGGACCATACTTGTTATAGACGAACAAAACACCTTCTCGCTGTGCATTTGAAGCTGGGCATAGTGCCCTTGCTGCACGTTTGCAAGCTTGGGAAGAAGGAAACGAGGAATACTCAAAGGACGACACTGATAGCGCACAACCATCTGCTGGAGGGGCAACGGATGACGAAGAAAGTACCGAGCCCGTTTCGGTTCCTCGAGGACGTGGTATGTTTCGCATTGTTGATTTGCTTATGCACGGACGGGAGCACAACAATGAATCTAACTTGTTTTTTGTGTCAAATTAGATGTCGACACCGTGCGTCAGTGGCTCACATCGCTGAATATGGACGAGTACACGAAGAACTTCGAAAAGGATGGGTTTGACACTCTTCGTGGCGTCGCCACTATTGATGAGGACGATCTTATTGATATGCGTGTGAAGAAGGGCCATCGTCGAGTGGTGTTAACCCACATCGACGAGCTTCGATCGCAACTGACAGCCCTAGATGAAAGTTCGGTCAGTGCCGGTCGTGAACCAGATTCGTCACCGACTATCGATATGTTGCAGCAGCTTTCCAAGTCGATCCCTGCCCCCGCTCAATCCCCACCCCACCCGGTGCCCGTACCGGTGGCTGCCACTACCACGACATTGCCACCACCGGTACTTGCGCCCGCACCTACGGCGGCAGTGACTTCTGTTCCAGCGCCTGCACCGACTCCTGTTGCACCACCTGCACCTGCACCTGCACCTGCGCTAGCATCTGCACCCACAACTCAACCCGTACCAGAACCGACTCCAGCACCAGCACCCGCACCTACCTCGGTTCCGGCTGCCACTTCTCTCCCTGCGGCGTCTGAACCGACATCCGTACCAGCACTGCAAGCTACCGTGGCAACGGCAGCACCTGATGGAGCATCTCCACCACAAGCAGCACCCCCTCCTGCGCCAGAGATAGCCCCGACAGAAACCACAACGCCTACACCTGCCCCCGTAGTCGAAGCACCTACTGCGCCTAATGCCGCGACCCCGCAGCCGACGTCAACGGAAGGTGTGGATCCCACTCCAACACAATGACAGGGATATTTTGATGCAGATACGGATCGCTGAAAGTGGATGAGTTGTATGTCGCGTGTTTAACGCACTCGTTGCTGTTTGTGGAGAGTGAAGACGTGAAGAACCTTTGAGGTTGATGTTAAGGCGAGCGAAAAGAAGACAAAAACATACACATCGACACACGCGGACCCGAAGGGAAATACGTTCATGTGTGGAGAATAGATTAAGCAGAATCCCTTATTATCAATGAAGGGTTGGGCAAAGCAAAATTCGTGTTTTATCTCGTCGACTTGTCCGCGAATGGGCTACAGCCAGCCATTGTACAATATGCGTCTGCAAATGACGTGACATCACAGCTGGATAGATCAATGGGAAACAGTGAGTGATGGATACAACAGAAGAGTCATGCCCCGGTGGGTTAACAAAAGCTTTCCTCGATTGCTGAACACTTGCAGAGAATACTGACCTGCCTCGCCCTTTGAACATTCTCTGCTGCATTTCTGAACGAATTCCGGTGTGCCCCATTTCATGAAGCCATCTACAAACAGGAGAGTCGTGTCAAACTTCCATGTGATAGATTCAATAGTGGTTAACCTCCCAGCCAAGCCTGAAAAACTGACCCAACGCGCTGCGCCTCGGTCATGGGCATTGTGCTTCTCTCTTGCGGCTTTTTCATCACCTCCTTGAGCTTGGCAGCTGAAAAAGAGCAACAAGGGTTAGAAATACGAGTACATATTTCTTGTTCTCGACCGCGTTAAAAGCACATCCAATCTGTACCAATTGCTTGGGTGTCTTTGTCTTCTTTTGCTTTGCCAAAGTCAGCCGGGTGGGTCGCGGTTGGCTTGATCGCCACAGCACTCACTACACAATTACGCCAATTCTCACCATGCCATCGTTAGTCATGCCAAGGCGAATACATGATAGACTATGTATGCTTTTCTCGCAGTGCTCGTACATTTTTTGGGGTTGAGCTGGAAAGGCGTCAACGCGCTTTCCATTTCATACTCAGTGCGGAGTTGCTCACGCCAAATCTGATTGCGCGCTACCTCGTCGATCTTGGATGCCTGCGACTCGCGTTTCTTCTCAGCCATATCTCTTGCGGGTTCTTGGCTACGACCGCGACTGATCTCTGTGCCCTCTAGCGTACTTGACTTGTGAGCTCAATCGTCGAACAGTATAACTGGCAAACAGACAGAGTGAAGCAAGCCAACATGATTAATAGTAGCCGGATAAGATTCATCTCCCGTGGTCGTCGTCTATCTTTGGCAAGTTGAGTGTCAATTGATACAAGAGAAAAATTATGATTTGAGCGCGAAACCATGTGAATGGAGTTTGAATGTAACGAGGAGAAACATAAGTTTTGATTTAAATGGTGTAAATGGAATACGGATCTCATTAAGCAGTGTCAATGTGCAATGCCGCACAGCTGAAAGATGATCACATCTTCTCCATAGTGGTTTTGACTACCTTGATGAATGCATCTCGTTGCTGGACTTCATACGCGTTGTTGCGGTCACGAACATCATCAGTTCCTTCCACTTTCCACCTGTAATACACGTTCACCATTAGTAAGTTCTTCTTGAGGCATGTCATGCGCGCCAGGTGCGAGAGGTGATGACAACTTTTCACGGTAAATACATCGTCGGAGCGCTTGTCCGCCTTCAGCACAACGATATGATTCTCCGCGATGACCAGGAAGCGTGGGAGCAGGTTTGTTCGCCTAGGGACTGGAGCTCCTTCAGCAAGGATCATTTTCTTCTTGTAGGCGGCAAAGAATGGAGACGCGACAAACGGCTGCATCTGCTTGCGACTGATTTGAATTCCCTTGGTCAGCTCGTTCACTTTGCCTTTTTCGACAGTGTGGAGCACCAGCGTCGAGGCGGTATGATCGATTGTGTAGTCTGTGAACGAATCTGCCGAGCGTCCGGCCGTCATTGACGATGTGGAAGACGTACGACTCGAACCATTGCCGCTTCCTCCCACAAAATCATCTTGCTCACCATCCTCATCATCATCGATGCAGAATACATCTTGCACCTCGAATGACGTGTTCCTCGAGGCATTGTTCGGTTGCTTATGGTTGACAGCGGCAGATAGGTTATTCGAGGGTGGCGAAGTCGGTGCTATGCCGTGCTCCTTGGCACGAGTGGTCATGTTTGAGCTTCCACCGAAGATTCCCTTGAGATTAGCTGAGGCCACTGTTGCCTGTTCCGCCTTCTTTAGCATGCACAAACTTTCCGCACCGAGGTTCGACAACGAGTGTGTCGTGAATTTCGTGAAACTCGCAAAGGTACCTGATGTAGATCGCCCTGACACAGTTTTGCCGTCTGGTGTATCGCTTGGGCTTGCATGGACATTCACGTCTGATCCAGTTGAGTTGCCGGTCGTCTTGTTAGTAAACCATGCCTTGCTGTCTTTCAATGCGTCTGTGGGGTGCAGTATTGCCTTCCCGCTGGTCTTGACGACACCAGCAAAGCTGGATAAATAAGCGGAGCCAGACTCGGCAGAAAATAATGCCTTCGGATTCAGGACCCCGTTGATACTACCACGATGCGTCTTAGCGTCGGGGATCTTATCAGACGCGTTTGGATGTGGAACAGGTGACGTGGCCTTGTTTACGGTGCTCTGGGTCGTATCTGTTCCGCCGTTCTCTGGCGAGTAGACATTCACATTGCTTGGCCGTGCATTCGAATCCGAAGACGCTTTGGCAGTCGACGGCTGTGCTAGCGTAGCGATAGCTTGCTGGTGGCGACACAGTTGGCAGTGTGCAGCATCGTGATCGGTCAAATCAGCGACTGTGCCATCTTGCTCACAACTGTTTAACAGCTGGGCATGTGCCGCAGCATACCCACCTTCCAGAACACTGATGAACGGGAATCCCTGCTTGGTAAGAAATAGTACTGTAGCACTGACCCGAGATGTATCTCGAGCAAATGCCTCTAGGTAGTCGTCCATAAGATACAACGGTATTTCGTTCGGTGGGGAGGACTGTGTTCCAGTTGGAGCGGACAGTGCATGCAGCGTACGCAGATCCTGAGCGAAATGTCCATACCCGTACCCCATGACGCACATGTGCACCTTGTTCTTCATTGGATTTAATGTCGCTAGCACTAGGTCAAGCGCGTCTGGGTTTGTGACGGCATCTGGGTCGAAGTGAAAGGCTGTGGGCACCTGACCTTGGCAGGTCTCACCGTGAGCTCTGCAATCGAGGATGAAATATCGGATGCTATCTGACGCATTTGGAGAAGACGAGTGGAAACTGGCAAAGATTTGCGGGATAACTTCTTTTGCTGGGAGAGATAGACAGACATTTGATGCCGCGGTGGCATCGTCGTGCATCAGCTGATGAAAGATATCCTCGTTCGATTTCTTTTTTTCCCCATTCATGGGTGATGTTGGTTTTTGCGGAACGATCGTGGTCATCAAATTGGTGGGCATATTCATAACTGCACTCCCAACTTGCATCATTCCGTTCGTGGATGCCGTGAAAAGTGACATCATGTTGTTTCCTCCACCACCACTGGTTTCGGCGTTGGCGGTGGATATCACTGGTACGGGTGTCTCCGAATCTCGAGGATGACCAGCGTTGCGGAGACTAGTGAAAAAGCTCGGTGGTGTCAATGCAACAAGTCTTTGCACCGCATGGATGAGTGTTTCGTTCTTGTCACTCAATGTTTCGATGAGGGTCTTGGCTGTAAAATGTTGCAGTTGCTCTCCTCCCATTCGCACGAGCTTCTGTTCTGCCTTTGCTACAAGAGCCACGATAATAAAGATATTCGCTGTCGATTGAAATGCTTCCTCCTTTAAAGAGTCAAACGATCCGGCAGGTTTAAAAAGTAGACAGCAGTCCCAGACTTTAATCAACACGTCCAGCGAAATTGGCTTGGTGTCATTTTCGAACATGGACAGAATCCAAGAATCGGGGATGACGGACTTGTCACTGTACCATTGGTAGAAATGCTGATCAAGGTGGAAAGCTACCCGTGGAGCATGATACAAGAGCAGCCACTTCAGCAACAATCGTCTTTCACTAGCAATCTTTCCACGGGGTCCTTGTTCACCAAGATGAGGGATCATCCGTTGACACAGCGTAGTTAAAGTCGCAATCAAGTCCATTCGCAACGGGTCCCCATTAGATGCAGCCATCGCTGGAGCAAACGTGAGGGCCAATCCGGACGGGTACGCGGCGAGATTAAGTTTCTTGCACACAAACGTGAGCAGAATCTCGGCATTATCAATAAACAAAAGACGTGTGGCATACGCCGAGTCTTGATCACTAACCCGGGCACTTTCAGAATGCATCGAGCTTGTAAAAATACTCGTGCACACGTTTTCAACTTCCTTGCGCAGCACCAATTGATTGGGTAGATTTAGTTGCGTGGTTTGCACGGTATACCTTGTCGTTGATGGCAGTACCGCCGTCAGGGTAGCACCAATGGAATGCTGCCACATTGCAATACGAGCAGAGGGTATTGCCAGGACCCCACCTTCCAGAAAACGCTGGATCTGCTCAACCGTGTCAAATTGTTGTGCCTCGACGGATTCGTTGCGCTGACTCTTGATAGAAAGTGATGAATGGCTGGCTTCCTGTGGTCCTGCACGCTTCTTGGCATGGGCGGCTGCTTTCACAATAAATGATTCCAGGTCGTCATCGTCGTCATCGTCAAAAGTGGCTGCATCATGTCGGATAATGGACTCGTTTGCTGCTTTATCTGCAACGGGCGTAGGTACTAAATGAGAAGCTTCAGTTGCTGGAGGAGGAGGCATTGCTAGGTCGGTAGCGGTCGATGGTGTCGGTACAGCTGGACGACAAATAATTTCTGCATCATCATCCGCTTTGGGTTCCAGTACTGACGTTGTCGATGCTACTGGCTCTGCGGACGTGAAGAAAGGAGCCCCTAGCACCGGGCTTTCAGAAGGTACGTGTGAGGCAGATGCCGTAGAGTTTGCCTCAACAGGTCCATCATCGAGCCAGGATAAAAAATCGTCTTGCTCACTACTTCTCCCGGTTATGACAGTGGATGGTGTTTGTTTCCCCCTTTGATTCTTGATCACTCGCGCACTCGATGTGGATCCCAATGGGTCGTCAAAGAGGCCCGATTCGTCTAGGTCATTCGTACGCGAGGCAGCACTCCCTTCGCTTTCCTTGAGATCGCCGAAGATGTCATCAAAATCGGTCGCCATGATACTGCTACACGGAAACAACTAAACACTGGGCAGTCTGGACGTGATCTTCCTAGCCGATTGAGCAATAACGAATACGCAACTGCTTTGGGCGACTGTCGCAGCAGGAGTGACCAGGAGCTGACGCAAGCCAAAGCACGTACCAACTATGCAGAGTTGCAACAATAGGCCAACCCATATTTAGACTCCAGCCACAAAAGCTTCTCAGGCGTTTCGGGCCACCACCACCATCACCACATTCTTAAAAACTTCGATCCAGTTGAAATGTCATCCACACGGAAGATGGGTCCTTTCAATTGCATTGTACAGGCGTCGCGGGTATTTGAAGAATTTGGTTGCTTGGTTCTTACTACCCAATCACCAGACCCCAACGGCCCAACTTGTTGTTTTCCATGGTGCAGCGCACAAAACAGTTAATGGGGAACCATGCGAACCATGCGAATGTTACGGGTATGTACATAAATGTATCCACGTTTGATGCTTTACCGAGTCCGATCGTTTCCACGGGAAGTACTTGCAGATACTGGCGAATATTCTGGTGATGATCTACTAAGCTACGACTTCTGGTAGCTGTGCTGGGGGTGGCGCATTCATTGCGGCGGCAGCAAATGATTCGTTGTAACGTGCAATCTCGGCTTGGTGTGCGTACGAGTGATGAATGGCCATAATCCACATAATCACCAGCATCATTGTCTGGAAGATGTTGGCCGATACAATGTCATCTTTCGATGGTGCCGCCGGCCCATATGGATACTGTATTCTTTCGTCGGGTAGATCAGCCTGCGAGATCTGGACAGTGATATAAATTTGCTCCGCAACCGTCAAGATGGCGAGCCAAACGACGCCACGACAATAAAATCGGATTGGTCGAATGTCCGTGTCATGCGCTGCCTTGAACCCGACGCAGCCAACGTACACACCAAACGCGTGAACCACCAGCATGATCGCACTCACCAATGGATCTTGATCGTAGTACGGAGGGTAATTGTAGCGGTCATCGTACGGGTCTGGGGTGACCTCTGGTGTGGTCGGATCCTTGTTGGCCTCCTCATTCCGCGCTTGCTGTTGTTGTTGTTGATCGTTGGCCAGCAACGCAAATTGCCCCATCACCTTCATGGTGTAAATGATCAACAGAAACGAGCTCCAGAGCTTGACGCGCCGCGCGCAATTGCCCAGTGGTGAATCCAGCATGAGCGGGTCCACACGACGCGCGGAATCCGACGGGAACACGGCTGACGAGATAGTTTCGCTGTTGATATGCACAATGGTCATCGTCGCGCCATCGTGGAAATGGTTCATCTCGTTACTCGCCGTGGCCGCGCCAGACGTGGCCGTCGCAGTGGCACCGTCAGCGTCGGGGGGTTGATTCATCCGCACAAACAAATGAATCGTGTGGCCATGCTCCACCTTGTAGCTTGCGAGGTCGTGGTCATCTTCCAGTACACGACCACGGTAGATGAGTCGCTGGGATATGACTGCAACATCGGTGCATTCCTGTACCTTGCTCTTCAATGCCGACACGGTCCATTCCAATTGGCACGCAATGTTGAAAAACTTGCCATTAAGGTCCAGGATGCGCAGGCGGATGAATCCAGGCGGTAGTGGCGGCTCCGGAGCCGCTTCTGCTGGTGGCTCTCCTTCCTCCTCTTCCCTGTGATCATCGTTATTATTGCTGGAGGCTGATGCATTCACCGCCGACGTGGATGACACAGCCTGGCCCGCAATGGTATCCACCTCACCATCCTCCTTCTGAGTCATCGTAGTGGCAATCTGTTCGGGCACCTCCGTCGTTCGCTCGGTCGCTGACACTGACCCTGACGCCGTCGCTGTCGCTGTCGCTGTCACCTCCGCCCCCACGGCATCACCTCCATCTTCATGAGCGTCGTTGCCTGCTGCCTCATCCCCGCCTTGGCGCGCATTGCCCTCTGCGTCGCCCACACGGACATCATTGACCTCCTCCTCCTCCACTCCCTCCTGTCGATTGGGGCGCCCAGCAGGAGACGACACGTCATCCGCTTCTGGAAGCGCCGCGTACCCGCGCCCTCTGCGCGAACCGCTCTCAGTGGCCGGCGATGGCCCCAAGAACCGCCCCATAATGGATGCTGATGCTGATACTGATATGTTGATGCCCGTCAGCGTTAGGGAAACGGCCGTGTACCTCACTCGCGCTCTCCACTCGTAGCCGGTTGCCTGCCTTTAACCTTGCCGGTTACGCAGCGCACAGCCTCCTCGTCCTCCTCCTCCTTCCTGTAGATGTGGTCGAGATGAGCGATCGATACCTTGGTGCCTCCTTCTCGTCCAGCGGAGGCTTAGCGAGCGCGGTGGCGGGCTGTAGCGGTCGTCGTCGACCTGTTTCGCTTGCTTTTCCTTACTGCTGCGGTTGTTGGGTGTTTACGCTTTCTCTTCAGCAGGAGGGTACACGGTACGGTGGGGTTACACTCTGAAATTACGCCACGTCCGCACCTAAGTACGCCTGATGAAAAA
>JAADWT010000266.1:0-25401 GCA_023336285.1 Pythium grandisporangium
CCCCCCCCCCCCCCCCCCCCCCCCCCCCCCCCCCCCCCCCCCCCCCCCCCCCCCCCCCCCCCCCCCCCCCCCCCCCCCCTCGACCCCAAGGTTCCGCGAATTCATGTGAGTAAATCACTCAAGTAGTAGGGTGAGCACGCTGACGAAACACCCGGGATTCACTTCACTGGTAAGCAATCTTGTGAGGAGGCGAAAGCTTGTCCCCTTCCAAACGCACTTTTTCGAAAAATAATTCGTCCTGTCCATCTTTCCATCCTGATCCAGAGTCAAAGAGGACGACTTCGTCGTCGAAATCCTTATCATCGGGCACGAGACCCAACCTCCCCAAGGAACTACTGCGATCCGCGTTCTCGTATTCCACCGATTCCTGCAGTAAGAAACAAAATACGACCCGAAAACACATTTAAAAAATGAGGGACGGCAGCCTCGTTCATGGGGCAGCAATGTCCTCAGAATCCTCGCCACCTACCAGCCAGTTGCGACCGAGGGCGATATCAGCCGTGCTGTCGTGTACACTTCGAGCGCCCACCGAGAAGACAAGCGACGACTCGTAATGCTCCATCGCGATCCGATAGTGTTCATTGAGTCGCGCCAGCCCTCCTCGCATCACATCATCATAGGCGACTTTGAAACTCAGCCACAAGAACCATCCATTACTCTTGAGAGCAGGTGCCTTCTCCAACTGGGCCCGCAATGATTGTTGTTCTTGCTCGACGCGAGCGAGTGTCCACACGGATGGAGGAACATGCGGATACAAGTACTGCTGACCAATGAAGACCGTCTCGGGTGGACATGGGATCTTACCACGCTCCTGCTGGAATAACTCCTGCCGGACACGCCGACACGTTGGGTAAATCGTGCCATGCGCGTCGAGTTGGTGCTCCAGAAAGGCAACAAAGTCTGGAAAGTCGCACTTGCAGCGCAAGATGGGGCATCGGTACTGCAGCGCCACCTGGCGATACTCACGGCGCACGCGGTGGCACGGCAGGCACGTGCACGCATCAAACGCCTGCAGGTAGATCTGCTCCACGGGCTGTGCAATCTCGGTCGCCGGCCGCTCAAGGCGCTTGGCCGCAAGCACCAAGTGTGCGCCTCGTCCGGACCGCTTTCCGCGCAGGGCGAGAGGCAGCGGTCGTCGCTTGGGCTGTACATTGCACCAATGCATCGTCATGCGATGCGTGAAGTCCGTGACGGCCTTCGTATGCTTCAGCCTTGTCGGCCTGCGGGCATGCGCTGACTTGGGAGGCGCCTTCGCCTTCACCTCCTTCCGTGGCCGCCCGCGCCTCCGCTTCACGGGGATGGCGGCGTCATTGCCTGGCGTCTGACTGCAGTGCTCGTGCTCACCCTCGGCTTCCATGGCCGTGGTGGGCGACACCGCCTGCATGACCGCTGCCATTGTCTAGCCCCGGTCTTGCCGTAATAACGTCCGACCGTCTCCAGCCAGCAATTATAACCATGGGCAGACAGACGGATACGTTGTGACGGTTGGCGATTTTGGCGCCAATGAAAAGGGGGAGGGGGTCCCGTTAAAACCGGTACTACCAGGTACGTACTGACCGCATATGTAGCCATCCTTGGTACTCGGCATTCATTAGCGTTCTTGGCTCACGACCGCTGCCAATTCACACACGGCAAGAAGAAGATGGTCGAGTTCGAAACTAGAATTGCGTGGCCATTGAAATATCCGCATGAGGGAGAGGAAGTGCTTCTTGCTTGCTAGCTGCATGATAACCCAGGCTGTAGTCAAGCGAGCACGGCCGATAGAATCCCGTGGATACAAAATCTATCGAGCTGGTGACAACCCAGCACATCACTCGGCTTTACCGCCCTTGCCTGTGGGTTCTTCGGATTGATCTTCCTTTCTCAGCTCCTCAAGTCGTGACTGGATACGATTTTCTATTTCTTCCTCGGTGATCTTGATGGACGCCGGCAACAGGGACGGAAACCGTAGCTCCTGCGCAGGACCCTTGGACTCCACGAGAATGTCTGTGTTGGGATAATAGACTGCAGGTGCTGACCCATACTTTTCTTCATATCGCTCGACTGCCTTTGCCAATCGCCATTTCTGGAATTGCTCACGCCCGAGGATCACTGCGGCACCCGCAGCGGCACCTGCTGCCGCGCCCTGCAGCCCACGCAATCGACCACCTATTTCATATCGCCCAATCAAATATCCATTGGTGACGGGTTCATGGAAGATAGAGAAATAGAGAGGGCGCCACAGTTAGCACAGCCACGCACCGATGATTGACGCAAAAAATCCTCCAGTGATCGTGCCAGCCGCAGCTCCGGTTGTTAGGTCCCTCTTCCCAGTCTTGTCAGCGATCACTTCCTCCATTGCTACATGACAATGCGCAAAAAAGAGAAGATAGAAATCAGTCTTGGCAAGCAATGAATTAATCGTCCATCGATGAGTCTTTTACCGATGTACGTCGACGACACGAGAAAGAAGTTGGCACCCATGGATGCGGCATAAAACTTGGCACTCTCATTGCGAACAGCGGCCAGGCAAGCGCCCCATACAGCGCCAGCAGCACCTAGGATATCATGTCCAATGCAGGAAAATGCCGTAGTGAGTGTTAGTCCTTGAAACCGATATACTCACGGACTCGGATCCATATTTTACCCGTCAACGTCGCTCCGTAGAACATCGACTTCACAGCCGCCGTCGCCTTCTCTACAAACACCACCACCAGAGCAACGCACAACACGGCGAAATTCAAATCAATGCATTAGCCTCTCCGCAACTCACTTCACTTTAACAGATACCCTGCATCACCCCAGCCCGTACGCGTACCAAGGCGCTCATTCTTGTCCTCGCTGGTCAT
Source organism: Pythium grandisporangium (assembly GCA_023336285.1). NCBI lineage: Eukaryota > Oomycota > Peronosporomycetes > Pythiales > Pythiaceae > Pythium > Pythium grandisporangium. Next base: position 2,829 of record JAADWT010000266.1, read on the forward strand.
CTTCGCCTTGGATAAAGCAAATCACGAGCCGACCACCAGGAAGCGGGTCACCTTGGCCCACTTGTTGTTCGCCTTTTTGTAAGTTAAGATAACGTTACCTCTCGATTGGGTAATAAACGATATGTCTTTCCACTCAATGATTGGGTAGAATAGATTTCTTGTTGTCCCATATTTAACAAATCAAAGCCGGATAAATAGACATAGGCACTTTGATTGGTGGAAACTCGTGCCATCCCGCACTCGGTTTGGTTGGTTGGTGGGAAGGGATTGAGTGGTTGGAAGGGTCAGTTCGAAAAGGCTGGAGGTCTTCTGAAATAAAGACTCATGCACGTGGGCCGCGAACCGCGACCCCGATGAGCACTTGAGAAACAGCAGAACCATGCCCAAGCAATTGCTCGCCACCCGCTTTATTGAAATCCCGGACGAGGTCAAGGTGACCCTCGATGGCCGCAAGGTCGTCGTGGAGGGGAAGCGCGGCAAGCTGTCGCGCGACTTCCGTCACGTGACGCTTGACATGCGCCGCATCAACAAGACGCAGATCCGTGTGGACATGTGGTTCGGCAACCGCAAGCAGCTCGCTTGCGTGCGCACGATCTGCTCGCTGATCGAGAACATGATCACCGGTGTGCAGTACGGGTTCCAGTACAAGATGCGTTTCGTGTACTCGCATTTCCCCATCACGGTCACGTACGAGAACCGTACGCTCGAGATCCGTAACTTTCTGGGTGAGAAGCGCGTGCGTCGCGTCACTCTCTCGGAGGGTGTCGAGTACGAGCGATCGGCCGATGTCAAGGACCAGATCGTGCTCAGCGGCATCGATCTTACCAAGGTGTCGCAGGATTGCGCCAACATCACGCAGTCGTGCCTTGTCAAGAAGAAGGATATCCGTAAGTTCTTGGATGGTATCTACGTGAGCGAGAAGGGCCAGATCGAGACGAAGGAGGATTAAGCGGATTGGGAAGGCGAAGGAGATGGATGACTGTCTCTTTCGTGGTTGCTTGCTTCTCGGGATCATCAAGACGAGATCGATGCGTCAGTTGTAAGCGCGGGTTCTGTCTGCTGCGCTAATCAATACACTCACAATCGATCATCTGCCGTCACTGGGTTGAACCGCACAATTTTGCGTTCTTCTGTCCGGGCGGGTTTTGTGCGACTTCTGCCACACAACGGTAGCGAAAATCTGTTGGGTATCTTTGCTGGTGCGCTGTACAGTCCGGGGACCAGACAATCCCAACTGATCATCGCACCAGAGGGTACCCTTCGATGAAGCAACTACAGTCTGCAGTTTTTCCGTATGAAATCCTCCTTCCTTTGCCCTGTAGTAGTCCTTTACCGTATTGAAAAGCTCGAATCAGAGAGTGAGGAGATATACTACGTGACGTAGTACTACAGCACAAGTCTTTCGAACGCCTAAAGTTTGGAGATGCGCCCTTCAAAGTTAAACTTACGTGAAGACAAGGGCGGCAGACACAGACCGAACAAATCAAACAATGGTAGTACTAGGATGTGATGCACTAGTAGTGCATCATGCACTACTAGTACATGGTGCTCAGCCCGTGTCCCATGATGAAAAGCGGACTACGTTGCATTGCTTTGTCGACTAAAACCGCGTGCCACATGACTGGAGCCATCCATGGTAGACCATCGAACGAAATACCAATCGGATATTTCTGTGGATAAAAAAACACGATGTTTCATCTCTTCGATTGGTGGTGTTGCAATTTCGATTCCACATACACACCCACGCCAGACCATTGTGCCTAAGTTCCGAAAAACACTAAGCGTCGAGAATGACAGCATCAGCGGTTGGCTTCACAATGCAAACCCTCGCGAATTTTTGGACTAGACGCGGACCCATGACCGTTGTAAAATGACGCACGACGTACTTGCACATCAATCGAACGTCATAACCATGGGGGCGGTCATACCGTGCGAGTAAACGATTGGCAGCACCAGATGATGAGACACCGACAAAGCCTTGGATATAAAATTCAATGTTGCCTGTGTCCGCGATTTTTTGGTCGAGCGCTTCTGCTGCAATGTCTGTCGCGGCATCAAGCATTAGCCTCGCTCTTCCCCCGGAAACGAAATACTTCGATTGCAGCACCTGATTCTCTCCTTTCCTTCGTTTTCTGTATCAGTGTGCGCTAGATACGGTGGAAGCATGGCCTTTGCACTACTGAACAACGCGTGTTCCACGACTGTTTCCTTGTAATCCTGAAAGCGCCATGATGTCAGTTCAAATGGGATAATATGCTCTTTGAACTGGACGAACCACACTACCTGCGTGGCGAGATGCAGCTCACTATTTTGAACCTCCTACAGATCATCTGTAGCAGCCCTTTCTGGATCGCGTAATTCTCCTGTTTCCATCTCCACATCCTCCCTTCCAGAGTGTCAGAGCTCCCCATCCACGTTTGTTGAAATCCGATTTTGTCTTGTTGATGGCACATGAGATGAGCTGCCTCTCCAGCTGTTGATGACTTGGCGTACCATGTTGGAATACAAGCTTTTTCCGTTTCTGCATCGTTGTATTTAAGATTGCTGACAGATCGCGTTCTGTCGTATCCTCCTTCACAAGACAAACCGCTATATTACCCCCTGAACCCATCACAATTAAAATGCATGTCATCTTGTGAAAACTGAATCTAAATCATCAAGCGAAGGCCAGCGATTCGCACGGCTTTCCCGTTCCAGGTCAACCCAAAGACCCGCATACGTTTGGATAGCACATCTGTTCATCTCATTCTATTCGTCCACCAGTGGTGGTCAACGATACTGGACCAGCGCCTTATTATGACGGACAGTTCCGGTACCACCGACGCAAGATGGTGGCAGTTCAATCAATTGATCTTCATCGTAACGATAAGCTGAGGACGCGGTTCAGGTGCGACAGTCCAGTCGATTCGCGGTATATCGATGGTAGCACCCACTCGACGCTGCATCACTACCACTATGACCGCATCCTTCTTCGAACCACCGAACGGCCGATCGGCAAATCTTCTTCTCCAAAGCATGCTTCGCTTCCTGCGTCGCTGTAAAGACGACGAAATCCAACGTGATTACACTAATTCGTAGATGATACGAGCAGTCTCGCGAAACGCCTTGCTTCTCTGAATACATGACTGTGGGGCAAATGCCGCCACCTTCTTGATTGCATATTTGTCTTTGAACTCGATATACTTTGAGCGGCATCGACGCAAAAATGTTGCGAACTCTGGAGCTTTAAATTTCTGCTCAACATACATCTCGACAAAAACCCTGGACCCTCCTGGCACTAATACTTCAAGAAACTGCAGTAGTTTCCACACATTCGACAAACGATCTGCATGGCCCCTGTGCGCTCGGTCGTTGTGGCAATCGTACTCTCATTTTCCAACAAGTAGTATGGCGAGCGGGCATCGGAGAAATCAATCTCACATGCACTAGCCCCGCACCCCATGCATTTCCACGTGTCCATCGATGAGATAACTTGGAACGACAGAAAACATCGATCTTGCGTGTGCCCTGATGCACAAAACTGCTCCAGTTCTCCAAATGGTACTGGCTCATCGCAAATAAAGCACTTTTGCCGAGGGGGAGGTACTGGTGGAGTCAACGAAAGCGCCGGGTTGCTTGTATTTTCTTCAGACGGATCGCGTTTGATCTCATCGTCTGTCACTGTGGTTTGCGCCCCGGATTGTTGTTGATCTACTCGATTCTGCAAGTACGCGGACCAGCGTGAAACGTTATCACTTGAACCTAATCGGTTGTAAACTGTGGTCACCAGGCGCTCACTGGCGTCACTCATCGGCTGCTGCACACTCAAGAAATCAGCCATCAACAGTGCACTGATGCGTTCCGTCTTCGAAATGTCGCCGAAATTTTTCACTTGGCTATGCGACGCCAGTAACCCGCGAAGACATCGCTCGGCCCAGTAAACGTACAATGTTCGTTTAATCTTGTGAAGAGCACGATCACGGATCTTGCGATGTTGGGACGCCGGAGTGATGCAACTTCGTATCAGATACGATGCCTGAAGAAAGAATGGCACGTTTTCGGATGTTGAAGCCGATTGTGCAGACGTAGAGACTTCATATTGCTGTTCAAGCTCTTGGCAGAGGCGAAGGTACACAGGTTGGCCAGCTCCGTCGGAAGTGGGTGTCTCGGCCATTCCATTCAAGCTTCTGAGTAGAGATGGAAGCGTCATATCGCCGGTTCGTTGCAGGGATGATGACGCAGTGTTGTCTTCGTGACAGAACCACACCACATCCGTCAATGTGCTCATATCTCGACTTTTGCCAATAATTTGACTGATCGCATGTACGAATGCATCTGCGCTTGTGGCGTATGGGGACGGTAAAAACTCGAGCGCGCTGGAAACGCGACTGTAGGAAACATCCGCTTGCGATTTTCGATTCGGACGCGCTGCCGGTGGGATGACGAACAGACATGCGATTTGAGTCGTGTTGGGTGACACAGCTAACCCGAACATTGGACCCTTGTTTGGGGCCTCCCCATTCCTGTTAGTTGTGAATACTTCAGTGGACGGGCTGGTGTTGTCAATAGCACCTCTGTCAGCACTCACATGTCCAGGGAGGTCCAATTCCTTTCCGGTCTCTTTGTCCCACATACAAACTCGTCCGTCGACACCACATGAAAATATTTTCTCACCAAAGTAATCCACGTTCAGCCCGGTGACGTTGCCGCGATGAGCCTTCCAGGTTACTGGAGCAGCTCGTTTGGCCTTCTTGATGTTCCACACAGAAATCCGACTTCCAGATGCAACAATCAAATCATTGCGCTTGCTGTTGCCGAACATGTTGCGCGAACCAAGTCGAAGACAATACACGGGTTGTGAATGCGGCGCGACGACCACACGCTCCAAAGGGACTGCCAAAACGTGGACATCTCTAGGCATCACAGGGATGTTAGCGAGAAGCACGTTCCCAGATGTTGTACCCAGAGCGAGTCGGAGGTGCGCATGAGTAACTCCGATTTCGCGGTGCATCTCTTGCCACGTACTAGTTGTCACCCAGCCGTGATCCTCAGTATCGACCCACGCAAACGGGGTCGAAGACAAAAGCGACGACAGCGCTGGCGACGTGGAATCTGCTAAAGTTGATGCCGCACCTGTGAGTGCTTCGTAGGACGGGTAATCGTACCCCCAGACCGTCGTCATCGCTCTCCCAGAGAATGCAATCAATGACGTCGTGTGCTGCTCTGGGTTCGTCACAAACGGTGACCACGCTACCGAGAGCGTGCCGGCCATGGCGCACCGCCTGGAATACTCATCGATGGACATTACACCTACGGTACTGCCATCAGCACGTGATGCGTCGCTTGCAAGTTGACCACGCTTTCGTTTCTTCGAGGCAGCCATCGCAGTCGCCTTCGCCTTGGTTGCCGTTGCCCTTTTCGTTGACTTGGGGGCCACACCATCTTGCACCAAGCTCCGAACATGTGCATCTCCATTACTGGTCGTGTCATCCACTGATCGATTCATCGTATCACCACCGGTTTCACCACTACCGGCACCAGTGGCTTTCTTATTGCCCGTCCCGACCCGTAGAACCCAATGCCGCGACTCCAGGAAGCTAAAGAGATTTTCCGAGAATACGGCTGCTTCTTTCCAGCTGAGATGGAAACTGGAAGAGAAATGCAGACTGATCCGTGACGAAGAGGTCAACGCCAATAGCGCACACGATGAATTCGGGCCTGAACCACGTGGCCCCCACGTCGCCGAAACGAAGGCGTTGCCGTCACTCTTGGACAGTGAGAGCTCTTTCGGGTTGTACTGGTGGCGATCCTTTTCATTGAGCAGGAAGTAGGTCATGCTGTTGGTGGGCAAGTGGGTGTCCGTTGGCTCACTAAATACTGGGATTGACAGCGGAATTCGTTCGTGAGCCGTGTTTTCCGGCACGAAGATGAAGCTCTTGGAGACGGCGGGGCTGTGCTGGATGTACATCTCCAGCTCGCGGCTCATAAACGTCGAGATTAGGATGCTGGCCTCGGACACGACGGCCACGCGGCCATCATCTGCCCACTGCACGCCGTTCGGCACCAACGGGCTGCCTGCGATTCGTTCACGCGCAGTTGGTTGTGTCCATAGCGCGTGGACTACCCCTGTAGACGCAGCCCTGGCGGTCGTCGCAGCATCCCCAGCTGGCGCCTCACTGGGTGCGCTGTGTGGCGGCTCCATCTCGATAGTGTCGTGGGCTGCATCTTCTTCATCCTTGCTCATTACCGATCTCGTGAGGGCCATCCCTTTATTTCTCAGTTTTTGATGTCTGGTGGTCGATTTTTATTGGAGATTTTGGCAAGAATAAAAATCTAGTCGCACTTTAGAGGGAATAGGACATGGCTTCGAAATGGAAGAAATTGAATCCGATGCAAAACGGATGAATGTCATTTTCACTGATGTGCTTCATTCATGCAACAATGTCCCGTGCGATATGACTGCCAGTAAAGTAGATCACGGCGATCGTGGGAAGGTGAGATCTTGCTGGCCGTCATTCCTATGCTTCTTACGTTTTACTGGGACGCACGTTCTGGTTCTGCCATTTGGTCTCCGTCTTCCCTTCCTTTAGCGCGGCAAAGCGCGCAGCGACAAACAAGAAATCACTCAGCCGATTCAGGTATCGTTGCACGACGGCATCCACATCCCCGGTGCTCGCAAGCGGTACAACGCGACGCTCGGCGCGACGGCACACTGCACGTGCGACGTGAAGCTGCGTGGACGCGAACCCACCGCCGGATGGTAGAATAAAGCTCGTAAGAGGTGGAAGCTCTTCCTCCATTGCATCGATCCATCGCTCCAGCTGGTCCACATTGGCGTCATCAAACGCGCCGGCGCGGTTCTTCTTGCTCTGCGATGCCGTGGTGAGAGGAGTCGCAACACACGCGCCGACATCAAAGAGACGTGACTGGATTTGTTCCAGCTGCGGCGGCAGGGTCTCATTTCCTGCAGCGCGCGCATGCTCAATAGCCACACCGATCTGCGCGTTCAGCTCATCCGTGTCCCCCAGCGCCTTGAAGACGGCGTCATCCTTGGGGCGACGCTCGCCCGAAAAGAGCTGCGACGTGCCCTTATCCCCTGTCTTCGTGTACACCTTCATTTGGCGAATGTGCTGATAGGCAAGAGAGGGAGCAGCGACGACTATAGCAGCCGTACGAGGAGAAGAGATGACGGGGAATCCACGTAGAATGGGTAACGACCACGGAGATGGGGCCCCTATGCCAGCACACCGCGTCCAAATACTGCGTGATCGACTTGTGTTTGCCACGCACCGGCCGAGCATCGTCATAGATTTTGATTTTGGAGCGTAGAAGGCATGCCGCCCGTATGTCAATGTTTACAGCCAATCGCGATCGAGAGGTAAACAATTGGTTTAAATCCAAAGTAATCCAATTATTTAGTCAGAAACTAAACGTTGAAAATCGAAATGGTTAATACAGGAAAAAATCGCAATTGCATGCAATATCCACGGGTGATTCCATGAGACATCGTCCGCGCATCTCTATTGCGAGGATGCAGCTCACCAGGAGACATACGACGCAGAGTCCACACAAGATTCCGCGCTGTTATTGCCGTTTCTTTTTTTTCCTGACCTGTTGGTCAAAGTGTGAGTGCACGTATTCTTAGATGCCGAAGAGGACACAACCCAAATATGTAAAGCCTTGGATGTTTACAACATGGCACAAGCGTTCACCTGGCAAGTGCAAAAGAGTCTACTGCTCAACCTATCTTCGAGGTCGTGCCCAGGGATTACAGCACGCTTTATGCAGTGGGCATCATCTTTCGTTCATGGTTCGTAGCTTCCGCGCAAAAATGCCTACGGCTTCGGTCATACCGCACCCTCGAGTACCAAACAAAAATCGTCGCTTCACGGTGGCCACGCAGTCAGTGCCATGGTCTCGGTATTCACTTCGGACGTTCCTCGCACTGAACAAGTACTGTACCGAAACAAGTCCGTGGCGGGTTGCTGCTGTACTGATGTTGGCACCGCTACCAGGCATGCTCGCATCCGTTGTACCGGCGATAGTGCCTTTAGAAAATCCCACTTCAGGTTTCCAGACCAATGTATGGATCCTGCTCCACGGGTTTGTCATGACAACTGCAAGCGCGATGGGTACGATTTTACTCACTCTCGGTGCTACTGATGTCCCCAGTGGGGTTTACTCCTTCCGAGAAGTGATTGCTGTCAGCCTGCTGACAGGAATATTTTCCATGGCACTTGCGTATCCTTTATTTCGTTATGGATACTTTCCGTTCCCATTCTACCTCTTGGCCGCTGCGCCGATCAGCATGGCATGTCTGGCGTTCGCGCATATCTTGGTATTGCGGCAGAAACTCTGGGAACACACTATCCTACGTCGGTCTTTTCGACATTATTGGCCGGCGTTGCTCATGCAAGCGATGCAACTCGTGATATACTCGGCGCTGACCACGGCTTTTGAACGGATTGATGAACCATACCAAATCTGCCTCGTGGTGCTCTTCCCAGTGATCAAGTACATCCTCAAGCTTATCCTTCGTGCATCCACCAAGGAACTCAAGGAAATGAGCGGAGAGGTTACTGTGAGTACGATCGAGATTTGCGCATCGCTGTACCAGTCAATGGTGATGCAAGCCGGGTCCACCGTCCTGGCAATCGTAGCCATTATGGGTCTCGACGTCGTGCAGGGGCTAATCTCGATTCGGTTATTCATGGCGCGTGAATGTGTCGTGCCACGAAATCAATTGGTCGAACGCGCTCTCGAAGTTATCCGCATTAATAAAATTGTTGACCCGGCATCTATACGCACGTTCAACGCGACTTCTATAATGACACAGCAGAGCAGCAACAACCCACGCGCCGTTCTCCGCGTATGGCAATCAGGGGAAGACATGGAAGCGATGAGCCAAGCGCTGAACCTCATGTACTCAGCCGAGATGATCCTTCTCGTTGAGTATTTTGAAGTGGTGATCCCGATCATCAATGTCTTCTATCTCATTGCTACATACCGAACATCTTCCGTGCGGTATAATACCAAGCTGAACGGATTCTATGAGAACACCCCCGCAGTAATTCAGGCCACGACATCAGTCATGCTGTATTCGTTTCTGCAAGGCATCTCATTGCTGGTTATGCAGCTTGTGATGAAGCGTCGATACAATATCTCAGCGTGCTATCATTTAGCATTCGTCCTTGAGAACAAGATGCGGTCCATCCAGGGAAAGATCATTGCGTTTCTGCCCGTCGTCTTCTATTTCACGCTGATTCATTACGGTATGTGTATCATTCTCAATGCTGTCGATGTATGTGATGTAGACGACTTTCTGGTGCTGGGCCTGACTTCTACGCCATTTACTCTGTAGGAACTGATTTTTCACTGAATTTTGACTACGCTGGGCTGGTCAACAAGCTCTGATCATACACGACAAAGTCAACTTTCAGTTTTGATCATGTACCTTCCATCGAGGAGACGGGTGGGTGCAGCAACGCAGTCTTATGCGGGCATATATTGTTCGTATGAAAGGTTTGCAGCGATAATAATCAGCATAGGGCTAACGTGCAGGATAAAAACTACGATTCACAGAACCATACGCGTGAGCCTGAAGCAGCGGCAATACGATATTGGCGATGATCCTTATCATCCATCACAATCACGTGGTCACACACACACACAAAATCCGAGTATCAACCCAGCTTGACGATCCTATCACTTTTGCAGGCTATGCGGGGACTGGATGGAGGGAAGCGCCGAAGTAACCCCGACCTCATGATTTCCCCACCACCACCGCCATTTCACGCCATTCACCCCTGGAAACAGACCGCAATGAACAACAGACAACTAAGCTTTATGGATACTTGGTCAGGGGGTGGGCCAAGGCCACCAGATCTGTCATATCAACTGTTAGTGTTTCTCGTTTCCAAATCTGCCGTTCACGAAACACACCGACCACCGTATCATCTACAGACTACCCACAACAATATTGTACTACGTAGTATCGCGCATAACTCGACTGTGAGCAACGATGTAGCGCACGTCCTCGTAGCAAAAGCATTCAAGCCATAGTTTGTCCGAACATGGCTTGCATCAATCACTTCTTGTAATATGCGATGCCAATGTCAATACCAAATATGCCTTCAGGTTGCGGAGACGCCACCGCCAAAATTTGCAGAGAAGCGTTCACGAACAACAGCTTATTGTCACCCACATCGCCGATGTAGAGCGCAGATCCCGACCGTTGAGCCATTGTAAACGTTAGGCGGTCATCACTATCACCACGAGAAATAACAATCGACGGGAAAAATTTCGGCGACACAGACGAAACGTACTCCCCGACAATGGCATCGATCTCGCTTTTGTCCCATGAAAGCTCGGGTGGGTTCTTCCAGAACGACAGTCCACAGCGAGGAGCTCCCGCAGTTGGGGGCTCCAAAATATCTGCCGCTCGCCACTTCTTGAATTGAAAATCCAAGACATCCTTCGGGACATCTAGGAAGATCCCCATCACGTATGAACGGTAATGATCCATAAAATACGTCGCGTGACCAGATGGTGTTTGTGTGTTACCCATGAAGGTCACCCCCAATTGTTCTGACGGAGCGAAGCCTGTGCGAGTCTGGTGGGTGTTCACATCACCACTTTTATCAAAATAAGCGTGACCCCAGATCACGTGCCCGATGATGTCGAGGCCATAGCCGGCTGAAAGCATGCCACCGTCAGGTGAGTAGTGGAGACCCATCTTCTCATTCGCTTCTGTGGGCTCCATGGTGGCTTTAACCTTGCCAGTGATCATTTCTGCGATAGTCGCAGGGTCCTTCAGCAGTGTTACACCGTTCACGGATCCTTTGTTCAGAATCAGTCGCATGAACGTCGCCATGTCAGCAGCACTGGACAGAACAGAGCCAGCAGCGTCAAGTCCGCGGTCACGACCCGGGGAAAGAACCGCAATCTCCGACTCAACCAAGTCGTACGGGCCAAGTGTTTCACCACCGCACGCGAAATGACCAGCATTCATCTGTTCTGTGTCGGTGGGTACAAGATTGGGTGACGCGAACGTGTGATTCATACCCAGTGGTTCCCATACACGACCACGAAGAAACTCATGCCAAGGCAGACCTGACACGCTTTCGATCAGTTGCCCCAGGATCGAGAAATTGATGTTGGCATATTCCGGCTGCTCGCGAAGTGAGTGCTGTGGCTCGAAAAACTCGAGCGCTTCCACAAGGCCACGCTCAGTGGGGTAGTGTCCAGTGAAATCGCCAAGGTCAGCGATGGCACCAAACCCAGAGTTCATGGACAAGAGATCGCCGATGTTGACGTGTTCCTCTTGATACTTGTCCACCAGTGTGAGCCACGGCAGGCGTTTCTTGACGGGGTCCCGCCACTGCAGCTTTCCTTCCTCCACGAGCAAGCCAATCGCCACGGTGATCATCGTCTTGGTCACCGAGCCGATCTGAAAGAGGGAAGTCTCTGTAACTTCCGACGAGGAATCGTTGGCCTACAGCACCTCGCATCAATCAATACAGTACTCCACCATAGTCACCCAGATAAAATTTAAAAACACCACCATCACGCTAGCCTCCAACACTAGTACGAATACTTATCACCGTACCATCCGCAGTCCATACCCCTTGGACAACACCACACTATCCTTGTACACGATAGCCGCACCGACGCCAACGATGCCGCTCTTGGGGATCTCTTCGCGCAGGAAGCGATCCGCTTCGTTGATCTTCTGCTGCAGCGACCGCCCCGCACGCGGGAAGCCACTTCCGCCAAAGTAGGAGGTCACGCGCGCTTCCGCCGCCTTGTGGTTACGTTCTTCATCGCGGTGGTGCCAAAACGTATCCAGGAACGAGGCGCTGGGCATGACCAACCTGCTCTCGACTTGGGGCGTCGATGCTGCGGCCAGCATGGTAAGAGCGGCGCAACCCGCGAGGATGCGCGATCGGCAGGAACGGAGACGTGTCATGGATGAATGTCCGAGAGGCACTTGTGCTTGAGAGGTCGAATGCGCTTATGCGCAGCGAGCGGCTTGACTGCTTCCTGCCGATCACAGCCGCCCATCCCATCCATGCATGTCGTCGTCCTTCCCAGAACGACAAGCTTTTGCAGATCAAACTTGTTCGGCATTCGGAATGACGGTACCTCTGCAACAAGAACGTTGGTAGCCGCTATATGAGTCCCCCCTTTAAAAGCCTAAACGACAAAAGAAGGTGAAGCACGATAACAGCACCCACCAACTAAAAACTTCAAACTTTCAATATGTACCATAAAGATCAACTTTTCTCATACATAGACCGCTTTTAGTGATTTAATGGGTGTTGCGGTGTGACCCACCTCATGCATCCGATATCAGAGGCAATTGCGTTCCGACAGGTTTCCGGGTCCAGTCGCGTGGGTGGCGTGGAAGCCTCTGATTTGTTAGTGACCATAGTGTGAGTGAGTCTGTTTGGCCCTTCATCCTCAAGCCCAAGCTCAAGCCCAGGCTGACCGATCAACCGGGAACGAGAGGGGGCAGCATCGTGCAACAGAGGTTTTCTTCACCGCCACGCCATGAGTGCGCCACCAAGATCGACCAGCGACCATAACGCTGCCGCAATTGGCAATGCCACTGCCACGGCCACGGCCACCGCCACCGCCACTGCCACTGCCACTGCCACGGCTCATGACAATAGCACTGACGGTGGTGCCGAGGCGGCTACTCAGTTGCACGTGGAGGCAGCCCCGCCAGCGGCGCATGAAGAGGTGACGGCGGTGCTGGCCGAGCCAACGCCCGCGACGCTGGGCATTCCGGCAGAGTCGGCGGTTCAAGCGGAGACTGCAGCGATGGCATCGATGGAAACGGCGACGGCGACGGCGCTGTCGCCATCGCTACCACCATCACCATCACCATCGCCAGTCCCAACAACGGCGGCGGCGGTAGTGACGGGCAAGCGGAAGCAGCGCACGACCAACCTGACCCACGAGCAGAAACGTCTGATCTGTCTGTATGCACGCCAGCACCCGACCAGTACGCAGGTGCAGGTGGGTGCGTGGGCCAAGGAGCAGTTCGGACTGAGCTCGGTTCCGTCGCAGTCCTCCATCTCACACACGCTTAAGCGGCGCCACAGCTTTGAGCACATGAAGAGCGAGGACTGGACCAGCAAGCGCATGCGTACGGTTAAATTCCCCGAGCTGGACACGGCGTTGGCCAACTGGTTCCTGTACTGCCAGGCAAGACAGACGCGCATCCAGGGCGACGAGATCAAGGCCAAGGCGCAGACGTTCTTCGAGCTTATGCGGCTGCAGGCACCCGAGCCACCGCAGTTCTCGAACGGCTGGCTGCATTCCTTCCAAAGTCGGCATGGCTTCTCGCGTTCCCCCAACGTGCAAACCGCGGACCGTGAGGTGATTCGCACGCGTGCCGACCTATTGGCGGCCACGAAGGGCCACGCGCCCTGGGATCTGTACTGGATGGATGAAACGCGAGTTCAATTCACGACGCCCATGGCTTTGCCCATGACGACTGCGCCATCCAACGAGGTCATGACGGTCGTGTTGTGCTGCAATACGGATGGAAGCGATTTGGTGGATCCGTTCTTCATTACGCCACGTGCGATTAATGTTGGCGCCGATGACGGTCATGCAGCACCAGCTCCAGCTTCTGGACCGGCAAAAGCGGCAACTTCACTGGCAGATATCGAGCACGGGTTCTCGTATGCGTACAACAAGAAAGTCTGGATGACCCCTACGATCTTCCGCGAGTGGCTGCTCGCGTTTGACTGGAAAATGCATGAAGAGAACCGTACCGTGCTCCTGCTGTTGGATTCATTCTCATCGCACCAGGTCAAGAAATTGACTCTGAAGAATATCACGGTGCGGTTTGTGGAGCAAACCACCACGGGGGATTCATACTTGACACCAGTGTCGACAAGCATCTGCACGGCGTTCAAGCGTCGGTATCGATTGAAATGCCTGGAGAATGCATCCAAGAGCCTGGGTGGAGAAAAGGCAACAGAAGGAGAAAACCTGACGAGTAATGCGCGAGCCACTCATGTGGATGAGCTTCGCGCGATTCAGTGGATGCTAGAGTGTTGGCAGGCTGTTCCCAAGACCACTGTGGTCGATGCATTTGCCAAGGTCGGGGTGTTGAATGGTGGGGCCGGCGGTGGGGCCGTGGAAGAAGCCGAGGCAGTGGCATCTGTGGATTCTGAAGAGGATAAAGTGGACCTTCAAATCATGGAGCTACTTGGTCGGTTGGGAATTAGCATTCCCACTGAAATGACAGTGGTTGATTTTATCAACCCAGAGAGCGAACGCATCGTTGATGAAGATCTTTCCGACCAAGATTTTGTTGACAGCGCACTAGAAGCGAGCTTGGGTACCGCTGTGCCGGGAAAATCAGTGGAACCACCTCGCAAGGGTTCACGCATCGCTCGATTGAAAAAGCAATCTGTCGGAAGGAATCTAGCGACTCCTGCTCGTGGTATTGCGCGAACGAATGGTCATGGTTCTGAAATGATGCATACCAATGTGCCCATTCACGGACTTGGATCAATACCGAACGGTCGGATGGCACTAACCTCAATCGGTGGTAGCGACATGGCTGGTGCAATGGCTACCGCGGGTCCACTGCCTGATGAGGATTGGCAGGTATGGGCAGAAAGCCATCGATACCGCGTTGATGAGATACACGCACTTGACACGGTGATCCGCCTTGCAGGGGAGATGAACGTGGAGGCGACAACAATTGTCGATCTTACTCGGATGCAATCTGAATTGGTTCAGAAACGACAAGTTGAGCGTGACACCACTCTTGCTCATGCGAACGACAGTGAAGGCATTAATGCAGCATCCGACGGTGACATCTCGGTCATGCTAGATGGTGAGGGAAAGCAGTCGAACGGAATCTGCCGATTTAGATTTGGCCCTGGAACGACTACCACGATTTAGCTCATGTTGTGGTGATTAGCTCTTGTAAAGAAAACCGAGAGAAACTGGCGAGTGTCGCTGCTGGTTTACTATAGCGTGGTCGATGATGCCTTGAGTATTTTTCATTCCAAGAAAAATAATCATCGTACACAGTTCCATTTGACATTGACAGCATAGCATCTTCTTAGTTCATATTACGCTTCTTCTCTTAGGTTTGGATGCTGCCGTTGTTCGCGGCGATGGCGGTTGCGGCTGGTGGAGTGTCTTTCGTATAGTACTGTGCTGTCGGATCACAGGTGCATGGATCCCAAACAAGGGTGACTGGGGTATTCTAATGAGACCTTCACGCTCCATCACAGGTGTAGGTCGTCTGCGGGCGGTTCGTTGACGAGACAGGAAATCCTTGCGTGGCTTGGTACCAGCCAAGAAAGTGCTAGTCGATTCCTCGGATGATTTCTCCATTCTATTCTCCATTCTACCCTCGTGCACCTCGTCTTGACTAGCTTTCTGTTGTCCGTCGTTAGACACCAGCACCGGGAGCGTGGCCGCCACGTCTTGGCAGAGCGAGGCAAACTCGCACTGGAAGTTATCGTAAAATAAACGAAAATCCTCATCCTCGTCATTCTCTGCAATAGATGATGATTTCATGAGTTTCTCTTGATAGCAATCAAGCGTCTGATTAAACGCGCTCAATTGATCGCCCGATAATTCTGTGTGATCGGTGCTTGGAACGTCTACGCTGGCCTGTGCTGATTTTGCACCGAAATGGGCAACTTCGTTGGTCTTTGCGGCGAGAAAAGATTTGATTTTGTGTATGAGCTGTGCTATCGCGCCCTGTTTTCGGTACACCTGGGATGCGCTTGATTGAATTTGAGTGGAAAGCAGCCCACGATACTCCTTCAAGAGCGAAACCATTTGAGTGGCCATGTTAAAAAGAGCGAGATCGTCGAACGCATTCACTATAGAGGGCACAATCTTGATCGTCGAGCGATCTGCGTTTAGTAGCCCGCAGCGTTTAAAGGACGACGATAGCGTAGATCCATCCGAATGGTTTAGAAACATCTCCAACAAACTTATCATCACGTCAAGTGCGACCTCGTAGTCTCCCCATATAATGCAAAGTTGCAGGTGATTAAGCAGAGCGATTGTATGGTCAGGTCGCATACTAAGTGCGTGGATGAAGCTCTTCTGGGCATCCTCGAGATTCCCACTCAATTGGTGCAAGTTCCCGAGATACGTGTAAAGATCCGCGCGGATGGTGTGTCGTTGAGCAATCCACAGAGACCGCGCGCTTGCGTCGTCATCGTTTTCGTCCATGTCAAATCTTGAAACGAGTTGACCAGCCTTGCCTCGGCCTCCTTTCATTACCGTTGCGCCATTTTTGCTGGCGTCAAACTGAATTTCTTGTGGCGAACGACGCTCGTACAGAAAATCACGCAGGAGGGACACAGCTTTCGTTAACCCAGTATTCGAATCGTGGCATTGGTTAGCATATCCTTGGTGCTTGAAAACTTGTACACGCCAAATCAGTAGTAAATACTCGTCGTGGGAATCAAAACTCGTTTTGTAGTGCGCACTTAGCAACCTCCTCGCAGCGGCATCAAAATCGCGCTGCCGTATGTACCAAAGCGCTTCCTGGATATCATTCGCGTAGGGGCGCTTCCACTGCTCGTGCTTGCTGGCACGTATCGCAGCTTGCGATTCCTCGTCACCGTCAGCATTTTCGTCGACGCCTTCCTCCACGATGATCCAATGATTAAAGTCGCGTTCAAAGTTAAAAAACGATACATCATCGATGGGGGGAGGCAAGATATTTAACTTGTTCCGGTTGGTGTACGTAGATGTGCCATCGCTATCCACTGTGTTGTGGAGATCTTGATCAACTTCTCGCTCATCGACGTCAAAGGCAGTTCGTGTTTCTTCTTCTTGCAGACGAATGAGTTCGGGGCCAAATAAAGGGAAAAATCCGTACTCTACAAAACAGGGAAACGTATGCAAGGCGTAGAGAAAATCCTTGACGGCAATGCGGAGTGCGATTCTCCATTGGAAACAGGACGAATACAACTTGTTTGCTAGAAAATCGTTTGCTTGCACGGTGTTATCTGTCTCCGCTGGCGACAAAGTTGAAAGACTGTTTTCAATGTGCGCTGAGCGCCCACCTGCATCACGTATCCACAATGCTTTTAAAATCCGCTCCAATTCCCGAATGGCTAGCGTGCAATTTCCTAATGCGATATTGAGTTGCACGCGATTGAGGCTTGCCTCGAGGGCATTGCAGGGCCCCGCTGCCCCGTCACCACCCTCCATGCTGAATCCATTGCTAGTGGCGATACCATCAGTATTCAGTTTCCCAGCTCGGGACTGCTCACAGCGATGCACACCCGTGGAAAGCATATCGGCGGCAAATTCTCAGGCGCAATACCACTGATGTAGCGTATCACCTGTGTATTTGTTTGGTTTTCACGTTTTGTTTCTCCGTCAGTCGACTAATTATGGCGCGAAGCAAAAGGAAGCAGGGGGTCACACCTGGTGACTCGCAATCTGATCCCTGATCAAACACGAAGGATTCACAGCGAACCCCCACAGCCTCAGTAGATTGACAGTGCATATGCAAATCACCAAAGGAAGGCGGGGGTGAAACCTGGCAATGACGGTGCAATATTGACAGGTTTGATGCGGATCGGTGCACATTCCTGTGAGTTCGCGTGAACTTTTGGTGACAACTTCAAGGTGGCTCTATATTTTCTACGTTCACACTAAGTTACTTGGAATAAAGTGATCGTCATTCTGCCCACTTTTTCCCAGCGTAACGTTAGATAACGATACCAGGACCTCTTGGTGCCAATGACGCGACCAACAAACGCACACACTTCGCCACCAACGGAAGCGGAACAACTTGCCATTCAAAGCGGGCATCATGCGGTGCTGTCAACTTGTCATGGGCCCTGCGGGGACGGGGAAGGTGCGGCATGAAGGGGGCACCCCTGTTGACTGGGATGGGAAGCGTCTGTGGAGCGGTGCCCCAGTGGGGGGACCCGTTGCTGCCACGACCACGACCACGATTACTCGTCTTTGTTGGCATATTATTGAGTTTCGTACTGATTCCGTGGGTGCGATGGACTGCTCACCTGCTCGATGCACCATTGAACTGCTTCGTAACCTTCTATTAGTCCACGTATTGCAACAACATGCACGAGTTTTGCGCGGCCTCTGGACGCATGACCTACGTGGTCAATCTGGACCCGGCAGCGGACCACTTTGAATACCCCGTAGCCTTTGGTATGTGTGTGACATTGTTGTTTGAGCGATCCGTGTGAAATGATGCTATCCACTCATTTAAATGTGTATCATATCTCTACCTATAGACATTCGGGACTTGATCAGCGTGGAGGATGTGATGGAGGAACTGGGCTATGGGCCAAATGGAGGACTCGTGTATTGCATGGAGTACGTTCCGTGTCTCCGCCATGTTCTGTGTGTTTTGCCGTGTTTGCTCTTTCTAATTGGCGATGATCTTGGCCACTCCTATAGATACCTGGTGCAAAACTTGGATTGGCTTCAGGATCTCCTCACTGAGTACAGCGACGACGATTACTTCATCTTTGACTGTCCCGGTGTGTCTGAAGATATGCTTGTTTTACGAGAATGCCTTAGCTAGTCTTGTTGCACGGAGGGCGGTACTAACAAAACGGATGGTGGGAACGATCTTGCGCATGCAGGTCAAATCGAGTTGTACACGCATCTACCAGTGATGAAGCAACTGAGTGAAGCGCTCAAGGACTGGGGGTTTTCTGTCTGCGGTGTATACCTGGTATGCCCACAAAATTGCACGATTGATAAGCGTCTTTGTATCAAACATAATTCCTGATTGTGAGCCCTATGTTTGGTGTGTTTAGATCGACTCACTATTTATTTCCGATCCGTCAAAGTTCATCTCGGGTGTACTTTGCTCGCTCTCTGCGATGGTCCAACTCGAGCTACCCCACATCAATGTGCTTACGAAGTGTGACCTGGTTGATGAAAAGGAGCTGTCCAAGTATGTGATATTTTTGGTTCTTTTAGTTGTCAGCACTTAGCAGATTCTGATTGTTCGTGTGTATTGGCGTGTGGTGTGTTTGACGCGTTGGATAGATACTTGGATCCATCATCGGGGTATCTGCTTGAGAATTTGGCAAGCTCAAGTGACCCTAAGTGGCGCCCGTTGAGTGCGGCGATCTGCAACGTGGTATGTTTTTGATGGCCATTGCATATCCCATGGGAAAATTACCCGGTACTAACGCTGTATTCCTTTAGATTAATGACTTTAGCATGGTCGCATTTGTGCCCATGAACGTCACCCGTGAGGAAAGTATTGAGACTGTTTTGTTGCATGTCGACCATGCAATTAATTTTGGCGATGACCTAGAGCCGAAGGTGCGCAAACTCTGTTCGCGCTAACAGATACTTGATTGCTTGGTTCGGCGTTATAGATCACTAACGGATCATCTACGTGATTGTTTTGGGGGACATTTCTAGGAACCAAAGGATGAGGATACAGGTGATGGAGACTATTAGATATCTCCCCCGCGGATGATGTTTGCCACATTGTTCACGCCTTTCATATTCAGGTAACTGAGAACGAAAATCTAAGATTTGGTACAAGCAACACCAGCAGTCCCTTGTGGGGTAGTGCGAGTGTATATCAAACTTTCAGGTTATAGAGGTCTATTTTTGCGTTCGTGGTCACTTCGTTTTGTTTTTGATGCATACACCGATTATGGTGGGTGGCGACGGATCTACCGCTAGCGGGAGTGCGGTCAATGCGGGTGCGAGCTCAGGAGGCAGCATCGAGGAACGGCTACAGCTACAGAGGGTCTTTCGTGATCTTGCGTTCAATTACCCACTAAAACGCCTGGAGGAAAATATCAAAGTACGGCATTGGTATCGTTGGCTCAGCGAACTGCCGCACGACTGACATTCTGTTTGTTTGCACTCCTCGCTACACCGCCAGAAATTAGGTGACAAACTATGCATCACCCATATGCCATCGGTGAGAAAAGCTATATTGAATTTCCATTTGTGTTTCGTTGTGGACTCATTCGACAGCTTTATACTGAAGCCAACTGAGATGTTGTGTACCAGAAACTCAACGAGAACCGGATCAGTCGACACCAAGCTGCCAAACTTCGTGCCGAGGATGAAGCAAAGCTTGCCAAGTACACACGAGAACGAAACAAGTACCAAGCGACTCTCCAAGAGGAAGCCAACTGCGGCAAAGAACTTGTATCGACCAAGTACCACATCGATGCTGGTTCTTTATTGAGCATGTATGATCAATTAGGCTGCACACTGCCACATGGACGGTCACACGTTGACGAATTGATCTGGGAGATCAATGATACTCTGGATGGTCAGATCTCGTTTGACGAATTTGAGCGCAGCTACCAACGAGCTCGTAGCGATCGCACCGGGCTTGAGCCATGCGAGATTTTTTTCTTGACTTGCTTTCTGATGTTCGATAAGGATTGCTCTGGCCGTGTACGTGCCCCCTGCTTGGTGGTTGTCATGCTTGCTGAGTCCATAATCCATATCGATATTTGGCGACTCCTTTGGTGGTATTGGCGTGGATTTCTGTCTTGTAGATCCCTTTAGATGATGCGATGAAAATATTGTGAGTGGATCAGCTAATCGATTTCACTCCTGCTCCGGACGATGCGGATTTCTCACCGGTGGTGGGTGGTGAATTCTGGACTATGATTGAATTTGCAGCTATATTCGATACGGCGATATCATGGAAGAAGAGATGGAGCGACATTTCAGTACGCAGCTTGACGAAGGTGCTCAAATTATCACGTTCATCGAGGTACTATACCATGCTCCTGAGTTATTCTTTTCGATTGGCACAGTGATCGCTGATTCGTCTGGGCATGAAAACCATTTGTGCAGTATCGGGAAGCAGTTCTCAAGCGGTCAACGGAGCTAATTGATCAACACACAAGCACCCTAAAAAGCTCCAAGTTCGTCAAGCGCAATTAACACCAAGTACTTCGAAATAGCAGACTGTAATGGGATGACGAAGCGCACAATGCTTGCCTCAAATTAGTAACCCTGCATGGATTCCTACTCTTGTTACTACTCATCATGTCGTATGCACTCGGGCGCGATTCCTGTTGAGCATGTAACTATTAAGCAGTTGATCGTCTCAGTGAAACGTACGTTGTCTACTACAGCCAACCACTACTGCATACAGCGACTACTACGAGTACAATCACCTCCATCCCTCAACAATAATACTTAGTGTGCCTGCGTGTGATCCGCTCTCTTCGTTTGACCTGAAAAGCAGATGAGTGACACTGATAACGCAAAACTGGGAATGCCTGGGGAGCAATTGCAGAACAGACCCAACATGTTGAAGGTGCGTGGATATGATCGGATCCTCATCATTTTTTCGTATCGTATCTGATTTTAACTAGAGCGTAGAGCGATCGGTTGGATGACGATATTGTTTTCAGCTTCGAACGATGATTCACCTCAAACGAGCAAAAGCCCGCTGTATATGGCTGGAACTGATTGGTGGACTCGCCTGCGTCACGCTGTGGTCTGGACGTTTTCATGGCGGCCAGTCTTCATGCTCAGCCCATGACTGGGTGCTGCTGCTACAATACATACACTACAGATTGCGTGCTTCAATCACAGCTGCTGTCGTTGGTGGTTTCGCTGAGCCATATCACACTCGCCCCGTGCCTCTTCGCATAAAGGCAGCCATACCTGTACCTGTACCTGCCAGTGTCACCCCACGGTCGGGGCAGGCTTTTTCCAAGGATTGGCACACGTTCCAGTGAATTTCCCAGCAAGGGCCATGGGTCGAGTGCGTCAATCTAATACCGCACTGCCTCCCAGTGCGGTGGGTGGTAAATCCTGTAGCATGGAGGCGCGCCATGCACGTGACGGAATGAGTGACGAGGACATTGCTTCAGGTTAAAGGTGACGTGGGATTTTGTTAGGGATTTATTTGTTTGTTTGCCCGCACTAAAACGCTGCTCGCAAATGAAACGCTGAAGCACATCGCAACTTTCCGCCTTTGCCAGAGGGTGGATACTACTATTTACACTACTGTACTCTGTTTATGGCTTGCGTCGATATGCTTTGTCCCCCCAGCTCTTCCAGTGAGCAAGATGGCTGGCCACCTCGTACATATGGATCAAAGTAGCGGCTGAGCTAAAGAGAAAGCAAATCCACATATAGACGCGGGAAAATGGGTGGGAGTACATGTACACTGTAATGACCGTTAGATAGATCACCAACCAACGTTCTCCTACTGTCCATAAGAACCCCCCTTCCCCACTACCACCACCACCATCACCAGAGCATTCGCGTTGGTGAACAGCGTTGGTGGGCGGGCTCTTTCGATTGCGATGAGATCTGTGGCGGGGTGTAAAAGACTGCGTTTTAGTGGCTCGATTTGCGAAAGGGGGCCATGATCTGATCAAAATGAAATGAACCCATGTTGCCGCTCGCTGATTGGTGGAGCCGCATTAAAAAGCCTTTTGGTGATGCGACCGCTGAGCAAATAAATCGAACACAATACCGTACGCAAGGTCTTCTTTCCATCTAATAATCCCTGCTATTGACAGCAACAACAACCAACACCACTAACAAAGGGATCTTAAAAACTAGAAGAATAAGGACAAGACGAGAAAAATAG
>JAADWT010000267.1:0-25396 GCA_023336285.1 Pythium grandisporangium
CACCACAGTATCTCCCAGGTCAAGTCACGCGATGAGGCTTTTACGCACCAACGGACCTCTCTCTCTCCCTCTCGTGCTCTGTCTCTAAGCGCTCCGCGTCCTTCTCGCCTAGCGCGTGCGGTTCCCCGTTCGCTCGTGGAGACACCAGCAGATCGTCCGTCCGCCTGGCCGTCGGATTTAATGCCGTCTCTAAGCCAATCGCCCTCTGTGTGTGGGCGACACACTGTTCAAATCGCCGTCATAAAGACTCACACACCACCGCACACACACAGTCACAGCTCCGCGGATGAAGGCCCATCCCTTCCCCTAGACAGCCACCTACCTATAAATACCGGTAGGGATCAGGTAGCACCGAAATTGGACGCGACAATGGATTGTACTGTATGTTCCGGAATAGTAGACGGCACTAAGCTTAGCCAGAGTGTTGGTTGGTCAACCCAACCTCTGCCACTTCAACGCAGGCAGGTGGAGAATGGAGAAGAGGGGCGTCGATGCGGCGGGATAGAAAGAGGCTTATGCCGCAGCCAACGCGGGGAAGGGCGGCGACTGGGCGTATATCAAGAGCCAGCGCTGCAGAGATTCGTTGAGTGCGAGACTGAGCTTCCTCGCGAGACCTGTAGACACTAACTCTTGGGAAGGCAGGCCCAAAAGGCACCGCAAGAGCGAGCATTCGAAATGTGGAAACCAACAAGGCATGTGCGTGAACGTGAGGAAGAACACGAGCAATTACTCCCCGCCAGGAGCCACTGGGAGAGTATTGGTCCGATGGATCGCGATCGTGGGCACGAATATGGGTATTCCGATGAAGGTCTGCTCTGCTCAACTTCTATTCGACGCGACACGTGGGCCATCTTGCGGTATCGCACGCGTCCGCCACAGCGCACATACCTGCGGCATGCACTGCACACCTTTGAGGGCTGCGTCATCATTCTCGTGTTCATGAATGTTGTACTCGCGATGGGAGAATCAGCGGCCATGGCGAAATCTTCGTCGACGCCATGTAAGTTGATGGGTGCAGTCACTAATGCATGGACAAACTGGAAGGGTTGTGCTGACATGTTTTATTATTTGTTGCGGTCACTTCGTGTGGGTCAGATTTTCACCCCCAGTGGTATGACCCCTTCTTGTACATATCCACAGTTGTATTCACGGCCGAGTACATGATCCGGTTGTGGTCATGCATCGAAGACGAGCGTTTCCACGGTGGGGTTGTTGGACGGTAAGAAACACAATGTAGAGGGCATGTGTATTGCCTTCACAGCAGATGCTGACACGGTGTGATGTGCTTGTGATAAACAAGGATAAAGTGGATGATTCGGCCGATGTCAATTATTGACCTCATCGTCCTGCTACCGTTCTATCTCGAGATTGTCTCGGAACATCAGTGCGTTAGCTATGAATTTGGACAATTTTGGTCGATATCTCCTGGTTGGCGGGCTAATGGATAGATCTTTCTTGATATCCACACACAGGCTTTTTGCGGTAACGAGAGGTGCTGTGACGCTCCGTGGAATGCGTCTTATGCGGGTCATGTCCTTCCTGCGTCTTGAGCGTAGCTACAATTCGCTAAAGAACTTGCGAGAGATTTTCGTGCAAAAGCGTGAAGAGCTTTGGATCGTGTCGTATATGACGGGGCTTATTGTCGTCACTGCGTCGACTATCATGTACGTGTGAGGAGCTCGTCCTCTCCTTCTTTTTTGCATTTAATTTTGTTGCACCCATCCCATAACAGCTGTATTGTATTGCACGTGTAGATTTTTCCTAGAAAACCAGGCCCAACCTGAAGTATTTTCGAGCATCGGTGTGTGTGCATGGTGGTCCATTCAAACGATCACATCGCTCGGATACGGGGATATAGTCCCTGTCACCAGTGGAGGGCGGGTTTTCTCGTCTGCTTTAGCACTGTGGGGCATAATGTTGTTTACAATTCCTGGGGCGGTTATCGGCAGTGGCTTCGTGGAGGTGATGCTGAAACGTCAGGAACAAGAAAAGCGAACATTTGAAGAACAGCTCTGCCAATCATTTCCGCGTGAGCTCCTGGCAGTCACCTCAAGTGAGTTGCACTTGTCAAAATCAACGCCTACAGAATGGATAGCTGGTCTCCATAATAACGCCTGCGGCAATGTTACAGGTGCCTACGATGCTTGCAGCAGCCCTAACTTCATGCCACAATCTATCACTCCGCCCGCGTCACAATCGGACTTGCTTCAATTACAAGAACAAGTTAATCAGCTAACAAGGCGGCAGGTATGAAAGTGTGTATGAAAGACTTCAGTGAGTATGCTTTGCTGGTGGACTTATTTTCCTGGCTGGGCTGTTCTTGTGGCATATGATGGACGACAAAGGAACAAACTCACGCCCAACTCCGAGAGCAAACCGCCCAGTTAACTGCAATTCTTGCGCTGTTGGACGGAGGATCACGACGTCCCGCGCGATCACAAGATTTACCGCCGTTCAGCGAAATCGTGGTTTCCATGCAAGACTAAGAATCATCACACAGCGAGGCGCAATGTGTCTTCATGTTCATCACCTACCTCCATCGCGCTTCACATTGTCGCAATTTTTGCTGTGTTAAATTTACGTCATTATTACCTCGATATTTAATTTAGCATCTAAAATTGTACCGTTCAGTCAGTGTCATCGTAACTTTACAGTCGCTTTATGTTGCGCAAAGAGTTGAGTAAAAATTGCTGGAGGTTACGCGAGCGTAACCCACACTTTGGGAGCTGTGGAAGCGGCGAAATAATAACCCGACAACCGTTGAGCAAGATGCGCGCCAATGTGGTGAAGATGCAGGACGTGCTGCGCGTGAAGGCGGTGGCGTCGTATCTGCGCAACTTTGATGGAGACGACCACCGCCTGCAGGAGATCCTGGAGATCACGCTGTGCTACGGCATCCACTGTCTCTCGCGCAATTCCTTGCTTCGCGGTATCACTGTCGAGCAGCTCCGCACCGTTACTGGTACGTCGGAACGCGCTCCAGGATGTCATGTATTGGTTGCGTATGTATTACTCGCTGCACTGTTGTGCGAAGCCTAATGCACCACATTACACATTCCGTCTTGACTTGACCAGGCCATAGCGAGACCAGATCGCAGGACTTTTACGTACGCCAGGGCGGCCATCGTTATAGACAGAGTGCACGCCCAACAGGTCCAGCCACGGACCCCCAGCAATTCTACGGCAAACCACCGCATTCATGGCGAGACGGAGATCGCACCGGAGCAAATTTGATGCGCCAAAGTGATGAGTTGCATCGGCCTGGTGAGCTCAAAGGTGGCGAGGCCGCAGAGGTCGAGGATGTATATTTCCTTCCCAATTCTGCACAAAAAGGTGAGCACCACCCGCCTCCCTGCCAGTCTTTCTAAGATTGACGGCAATGCCACGGGTTATTTTCTGGTGAGCGTGGGGTGGCGCAGGGACAATACTGATCGCGTGGTGTTGTGCTTGTTCTTGTTCTGAATCGTTGGTTGGCTTCTCTTCCTAGTAGAATCTCTGGATGAGATTGAGTTTTACACCCGGCTGCTCGGTAAACAGTTCATGGATACAGCATGGACGACCTACAGCGCTCGGCCCAGTGCGTACTTGAACAAGGAGCAATTCGATGATCACATGGTGCGCTTAGATCAACGACAGCGGCATGGATCGTTTCCCGAGGTGGAGTTTCCAATGTGCAGCTTTATGGAGTTTTTGAATGCGTACGTCAAGACGTGTGTTAGCACTACGAGTCGACGTGTCTTGGACACGCGCGAACCAGAAGAGGAAGAAGACACTGCTCTTTCCCACGTTGTGACAATAGAGGGCAGTGCAAAGCCACTGTCGAGGCTAACTCACCATAAAGCCAAAACGAATACGGGAAACACTCACCCTGACGCCGTCAAACGACAGCCCAAATGGTCACAGCAACTAAAGGATGTGCGCTCAAAGGTTCAGCCCGAACACCGAGTGAGGCGAGACAGGGTTTTACGCGTCAAGAAGACGCAGACACAACTAATGAAAGAGGCCCTTGCTCGAGCACGGCTGGCAGAGTATGAGAATCGACAACAACAGACCGGTGATCGACGTACGGGGCTTACTGGATCAACGCGATTCAGAGACACAACTCCACGGGCGAAACGCATGCCGTTGAACAAGATCACTCGAGGTGCGTGATTTGAATCAAATTCTTGCAGGATCTTGGAGTAAGTGGTGGACTGACGAGCTCTGTTCACGCTGTAGGCGCTGCCGCTCTTGAGATTGTTGATGATTTTATCCGGAGCCCGCTTATGGACAAGTTTGGTAGCGAAAACGGAGCTGATCACCAGGAGACGGTGGAGCCAACCAGGTATGGGTGTTATTTGGGCGAGATAATGGCATCACAGGGTATGATTTTTAATGTCGTTGAGCATGATGTTTAATGTGCATTGTCATAGGAATGATCGGATGAAAGAAGAAATTTACGGTTTATCAGCGCACGACGACTCCTTTATCGGTTGTAAAGTACCCTCAGCAGCACCGCCACGACCAACAAAATCGTCGATACCTTCAAAAACCAAGCACAAGCCTGCAACACGAGGTATACTCAATCCTACGCTTTGTCAAGTCGTTGCTTGGCGATAGAGATGGCTGCTGCCAATAACAGCGATTCTCATCACACTGCTTGTATCGGTGTCTTGCTTCCCCCAACAGATTACAGTGGTTGGCTTGGGGATTTCGGACCAGTTCATACTCGAACCGTTCATCCGTCGTGGGAAATGGAAGGCTCAGACGCTGATGACCAAGAAGGCAGCCCACCAAGAAACGCGCCAGTGGCATCTCGTGATAAACAGCGTGGAAGTGGCGGATCGGCAGTACAACCTGCGAGGTTTGAGTGGAACTTTGACGCGTAAGTAGCCTTTTGCTGATATGCGATGTATGCATCGTACCGGATCCTCACGCTCCATTTGCTTTTGGCATTTAGCCCGGACAACAGAAACCTCAAGGGCAGCCATGGCCACATCAAAGACATGTTCGGCGCCACTAGCACACACGAAAATTCCGAACCAAGAAGTGACGGCTATGATGGAGACGATTACTCTGACTCGGAGATTTGGAGCGAGGGAGCGGAGGGTAGCGCGTCTGACCCCGTCTACATGTGGCTCAAGAAAGCGGTTTAATACCGCTGTGTGAGATAAACAAAGAAGGTGTGCAATAAACGCAGATTTTTTGGGAGTTTCATAATCAACTATCCCAACAATGTGTCAAGTAAACCAAACTAGGTTAAGGTATGCAGTTTGTGTGTGTGTGTGCATCCGCAGCAACGTCTTCCCAACCATATCATTGAGCTGATGGCAATCACATCCATGTCAGTAGCTCATTTTCTGTGGTGCGGCACACCAGGGACAATTACCAAAGTGCTTCACCCACTTGTTCCAGGTCTCGCGATCGGCAATGACCTTACACGTCGTGCAGTGCACGGTTGTCTTCGCTACGACGGGGAAGCCCGTCACAATGCATGCTTCGAAAGATGTCTTACATTTCCCGCACTGCAGCGCCGCCTCGTATAGTGCAGCCTTACAACTCCCACACGGCTTTTCGGGGAGTTTCTCCTGCACCTGCTGGTCCATCGAAATCGTTAGCACCCAATCGCGGATTTCCTCGCGAGCGCTTTCGTCCGCGAGGTATTGTGTGTCGGGCACCTTGAACTCGGTGGGTGGTGGGATATCCGTGCCCAAGAAGTCGGTGTTGTCCAAGTTGGTCATGTCACCATCCTCAATGGCCTCACAGATGTCCAGATATCGGTTGAAAAACACAAACGCGGGGCTGAGCCAGTTCTTCTGACGGGCAGCGGCGCCAGCGAGGTAGAACATCTTGTCCGCGGGCAATAGGCCGATGAAGCGCAGCAACGACATGCTAATTTTCGCGGCGATATCTGTGAACCCGGCTGTCACGGCATGGTGCTTGATCACAACGTAGTGCGTGACAAGCAGGTACTGCTCAAATTTTTGCACCTCGGTCGCTGGGGAGGATTTTTGAGTCCGCATATCCTTGACGAGCTTCCGTAGGCACTTGAGTAACTCGCTGAGTGCGGCAAAATGCGATGCGGTTTGGTCCATGACCAGGTCTCCTCCGAGTGCCTTCTGTGTGATCTGCTCGGTCACGTCCAGCGCGCTACTCTCCAGTGGGATCCCGTACTGAGTGATCGTTTTGATGGCCGTGTCAATCTCTCCATGCTCACACAGCCGAGCGCAGCGCAGCACGAGGTACTTGGCCAACGACTCAGGGCCATGCTTGGCAGCCGATGACAGGACCTTGTCCCATTCCCCGCGCTGCATCCACGCATCAAGTGCCGTCATCCCGCTCTTGCCGTCATCGTCGGCACCACCACTGGATGGGAATCCAGCCTCGCCCATCTTGGCCTCTTTCTTCTCGGACGAAGCCATTTTCGCGTCGTACCCACTGGACGGTGTGTAGCCACCGCCAGCCATACTGAACGATCCGCTCTTGGCCTCGGCAGCGGCGATCGCAGACGATGACGAGGCTGATCCAGATGTCGAGCCAAATGCACTAGCCTGTTGCGCACGCTCCAAGCGCGGCAGCAGTTCGGGGGCATGCTTTTCGCAGAGATCCTGTGCTGCCGACCAGTCGTTGACCCGAAGAAGGCAGTCTAGTGCCTCGTTGACCTTGTCGATAGATTTAAAGTACTGTGCCGCCGAGTGGAATCGCGAGAGGCCCAGTAGACGAGAGGCCACCTCCTCCACGATGGACTTGAAACGGATGCGGTCGTACGTGCCGCAAAGCTCAACAGCGCGCCCCCAGAGTTCCTCAACTCCATCCATGTCATCCAGGTTGTCCAGCGTGACCATGAGATAGGCGTCAATGGCTTGCACGTATTGCTGCGATTGCACCCACATCTCGCAGGCCTCGATGAGTTCCTCCTTGGGCTTGGGCCCACCCGTGAAGATGGCGCGCTGGTGCGCCACGTTGACCTCCATCAGCTTGTGCGGCAGGTGGCGCTTGGCTATACGCACGGCATCCTGCCATAGATTGCCCTCCAGGTACGCGGCCAGTGCGAGCTCAGGCTTGCCCGCACTCAGGAAGAATCCCTCCGCGCGTTGGTGCTCCTTGCGCTCAATCCAGAGCCGTGCCTGTGCAATGAAGACGTCCGACACCGACGCCGGGTCGGCGCTTTCAGCCACCCGCATGGCATTCTGCCAGTCCTGCTGGTGAATATACATATCCAGCGCCTCGCGTGGCTTGCTGGCCTTGATGAACTCCTCCTCGGCCTCCTTGAAGCGCTCTTCATCCTCCAGGAACAGCGCATGCTTCAAGTGCACCTCGGGTAGCTTCTTTGGGGCACAGTTGCGCGCCAGCTCAAACGCATGCTCAAAGGCGCCGCTCTCGATGGCGTACTCGATCGCTGGTTCGATGAGCCCGAGTCGTGTGAGCAGCTTGGCCCCCTGCTCGCCACCCAGGTCCATGGCCCACGCGTACGCGACTCGCTTCGACGCGTTGACGCCGCCATGAAACTTGGCGACGCGGATGGCCTCATCCCACATATCGTTGGAGCGGAACATGTTGACCGCGGCCTGCCACTCGCCGGCCTCAGTGAAATGGTGCTCGGCCTCCTTGTAGTTGCCCTCGTGCTCGAGCTGCTGCGCTAGGTAGAGGTGTGTGTCCTTGAGTAGGTCCTTGCGGTACTTGGTCACGAGCCGGATCATTTGCTCGTAGTTCTTCTGGTTCTTGTACATGTTGATCGCCAAATCGGGCTCGTTCACGGTGAGGAAAAGCTTCTCGGCTTCCTTGTACTTGCCCTGCCGCTCCATGCGGTGCGCCTGCTCCACGTAGAGGCGCTCGGTCTCGTACTTGTCCATGTGGTTCAGCGCGACCTGGTACGCGGCCTCCCATTTGTTGGCGCGTGTGTACATTTCCACGGCGTCACGCGCGGCATCGGCCTTGATGAAGCAGCGCTCGGCCAGCTCATACTGCTGCGCATCCTGGTAATGGCGCGCAAGTCGGCGGTAGTACGGCAGCGCGACGTCATCCTCCAGCGTCTCGACCAGCTGGCCGGCCTTGGCCCATTGGCGCGAGTTGAGCGCGGCCTCCACGGCCTTGGTGGACACGTTGCCTTCGATGTAGTGGTTGATGGCCATATCCATTTGCTTTTGAGACACGAGGTAGTCGCCCCAGGCCTCCTCCAGCCGCATGACCTTGTCGGGGAACGACTTGCGTGCCAGGTCCACAGCCTTGCGGAACGCGTTGGCCTTGATGAACGCGGCCAGGGCGCGGCTTTCCTGGTCCATCTTCTCAAACTGGTCACCGGCCTTCTCAAACATGCCGGCGGCGTACAGCGCCTCGGCCACTGTCTCAAGCAGTTGCTTGTGCTCACGCCCAATGTTGCGCTGGCCCAGCAGCTGCGCCGCCTTGGCCGGTAGCCCACCTTTCAGGTACAGGCTCACCGCGCTCGCATACTCGCCCTCCTTGACCTTGAGCGCGGCGGCCTTTTCTTCCTGCCTCGACTCGAGCAGGTATTCGTAGTAGCTGCGCTTCATCTGGTCACAACCCGAGTGGTTCTTGGCCTCGGCTACACGGATCGCGTCTTCCCACTTATGCAGGTGCTGATACATCTCGATGGCCTCGTCCACCTGCCCCTGCGAGAGAAGGGCATGCTCGGCGCTGCGGTAATCGTTCTTGAGCACGGCCAGCTTGGCACGCACGCGCCAGTGGACGATGCCCTCGTCCAGCTTGCTGCGCTCCTGCCAGTCAATCTTATTGAGCTTGCGCAGGAAGCGCGCGCGGGCCACGTCACCCAGCGCCGCGGCACAGCGTTCCGCAATGCGGTGATCATTCTGGCGGAGCGCCTCTTGACTCAGCTGCGTCCACATGGCCTCGGTCTCGGGCGTGAGCTCCAATGGCTCAAGGATACCCATGGCCTGCAGCAACTGCAGGTCCTCCATGGCCGTGCCGAACGCGATGAGGGACTCATCCAGCTGGTACGAGGCGGTGTTCATGCCTTCGTCGACGATCACCTCGGTGCGTCCGTTGGCGCGCTCGATCTGCTCCACGTCGCCCTTGATCTGGTAGATCGTGGCCTTGTCGGGCGCACGGATGTTGTACCAGACCGAGAGATTGGTGCGGTTCTGCGCCACCACCACGTCCGACTCGGGTACCCACTGCACGTAGTTGCAGTAGTTGAGCAGCGTGCTGCGGCGCTGCGCATCCACTTCAAAGAGGTGCAGCTGACGCCTCTTGTCCCGGAAAAGCAGTAGGTTGCCGCGCGAGTTGAGCTCAAGCCAGTCCACGCGGCAGTCATGGCTCAGCGTCGTGGACGTGTGCACGTGCAGGTCCTTGATCGCGATCGTTTGCAGGTCCAGCAGGTACGCCACCTTCTTGTTCTCGCCAATCTCGGCCGTCGCATTTGTGCCGGCGCGCTGCAACTGGTGGGCCGCGGCCACGGCGGCCACGTCGGCGAGGTTGGGTCTCTCATTGATGCGCACACTGAGCAAGTGCGTGTTTAAATGCTCCGTACGCAGTGAGCCCAGCAGTTCGTTGTGCCCATACTCGATGAGCGAGAGCTCACCGGCCTGGTAGATGATGCACGCGCTTTCGTTTTCAAACATGTACTTTTCGTGGCCGGTGCTTTGCCATTGTACTTCGCTAAGCTTGGCCGTGTCCAGGTCACCCACGAGCAAGGTGCTGGTGGTGTTGCCCACGAGGAAGCGGTCCTGGAACACATTGAGCTTGGTGATCTCACAGCCAAACTGTGAGCGCACCACGACGCGTGCGCCATTCGCGAGTCGCTTGACGATCACCTGACTGAGCGACACGTACGTGAACTCAAATTTGCCCTTGTACCGGTACCGGCGCACACAGGCGTCGTACAGGTCCAAGGCGCCACAGACCGAGCCCACGGCGAGGCGAGAGCCGTCCGACTTCCAGGCCAGCGCCGTGACAGAGTAGAGGTTCTTGATGCGCTTAACACCCACGGGCTCCCACGACTGGGTCTTGAGCTGGTAATTAAACGTGAAGAAACAGTCGAAATTGCCCACGACGACCGAGTCCCCCGTGGGGTTGAACACGGCCGTCGTGAACTCACCGCAACGCCCACCCTCGTCGTCGTTGCTGTAATCAAACGCGCGCACGAGCCCGCCGTCGCGGTCGTAGAAGCTCACGCGGCGGTCATTGCCCGCGACCACGATGCTTTCCCCCCACTGCAGCGCGTAGGGCACACAGGCGTGGACCACGATCTTGGTGTTGGTGGGGCCCCCCGTGACGTCGTCAAACACGAACCGGTAGATCGAGCCGTCGTAGTGGCCCGAGAGCACGGCCGTGCCCTCCATATTGCTGCATACGGCGGCCACGTACGAGCCCGAGGCATAAAGCGTGGCCGGCTTGTTGCTGCGCAACTGCCCAATCTTGACCTTGCCGTCGGCCAGCCCAAATACAATCTCGTTTGGGTGTGTGCAGGGCCACGTGAGCGCCGTGACCGAGCTGGACTGCGCAAACTTGTTGCAGATGCTCTTCTTGTCGCCCCAATCCAGGCCAATCTTGTACACAAAGACAATGTTGTCGGACTGTGCCACGGCCAGCTTGCTCGAGTCGGGCGAGAACGCCAGCGCGCGCACGAGGTAGTTCTTCTCGCCCTTGTCGGCCGGCTTGGTCGAGAACTTGTCCTTGCGCTCGCCGCTGTGCGCATCAAACATGTGCACCACGCGGTCCACGGTCACGACCGCCAGGCGCTTGTTGTTGGGGGACCACGCCACGGACGTGACCTTGCACATGCCCTCCGTGGCCGGCAGCAGCGACGTCAGGTGACGCAGCTGCATGGTGGCCACTGTAGGAAGGAGGCGATGGTGGATGATGTGTGCTGCGTCTCGTAGATATAGCTGTGAGCTCTTTTAACTCCTGCATTGACCACCACCTCTCATTTGTTGCCCAGGGCGTCCGTTCGATGAGCATTTGGGCGGCGCATTCCTAATCGTCGATCTTGAAACGACGCGGGTTTACGGGTCGGAAACAGCCACCCATCGGCCAAACCCACGGGTGTGACAAGTGCCTTTATTTTACTATAGTATATCAAAAACGGGCTTTGCTCAAAACTAGCGGGTCGAGCCCACAATGAATCTGGTGGTCAACCCATGCTTCCAAAAACCGGTATCTCCGTACCATCAGCCAACTGCCAACCAATGGAAAAGCGTTTTGATTGATGTGCATGCGCCATTTCCAACCCACGGGCAGGAGGAGACCACGAACATCATGGAGTCGATGCTGGTGCGCGAGGCCGCGCTGCACGAGCGGCGGCGGCAGGAGCTGAACGAGCTCAAGCAGCAGCGCAAGGAGCGTGAGAAGACGTCCACGTCGGCCAACTTCAGTGGCAAGCAGAAGAAGCAACAGCTGCGCGCGCGCAAGCAGCGCATCCAGGCGCGCACGGAGGAGGTGGCGCGGCTGGAACAGACCAACGACGAGTATGAAGCCTTTTACGCCGACGAGCAGGAGGACGGCGGCGATAACGCCCTGCATGGAAGCCGTCCGCTCAAGAATGGTAAGAAGAAGAAGGGCCGCGCGCGTGGCAAGGGTCCACAGGACCCAGTCAACACGGAGGCAGCTACGGCCAATGACCGCGTGCTCGTGATCGAGGACGAGTTCATGGCTGGTGCGCATGAGGAGGCGTACCACGAGATGCCCGACTTTTTTGCGCGCAACCATGACCTGAGCGACGAAAGCCTGGGCTCGGACCTCAAGCTCACGGTGGCGCTGGGGCGGCACAACAAGGACCACGTGGGCAAGGAGCTGTCCTCGTTCTTCGTCAAGGAAACACGCGAGCAGATTCATTTGCGTCTGATGGAGGGCCAACAGCCGCTGAATTTGTCTGCTCGGGACCACCCACTGCTGGCCAGTGAGATCACGCGCGACACGTTGCTGGACCACCCGAGGCGCCCCTCGTGGGACTACCGCATGTCCAAGCAGACCGTGGACGCCAACGAGAGCGTCATGTTTGACAACTGGCTGCGCGCGATCCACGACAAGTACGACAACGAAAGCCTCAATCACTTTGAGCACAACCTCGAGGTGTGGCGCGAGCTCTGGCGCGTCACGGAGCGCGCCACGCATGTTGTGGTGGTCACGGATATCCGTAATCCATTGCTGCACATCCCTCCGTCCGTGTATGACGTCGTCACGGCCGAGATGGGAAAACCCATGACCGTGGTGCTGAACAAGGTTGATCTCGTTCCGCCCGAGGTGGTCGCGCTGTGGCGTGCGTACCTGCAGAAGCGGTTCCCCAAGTGCGAGTTCGTGTGCTTCAGCTCACGGTCCCAGGCTGTCCAGGGCGACAACGACATTAGCCTGCGACGCCGCGTGCTGACCAAGAAGCTCGAGGTGGGTGACCCGTCTGCGGTTCGTGGCGCCGTGGACATCCTGTGCTCCTGCGGCATCAAGCGCGAGGATGCCCAGCGTGTCACTGAGGAACTGAACACGCAAGTGCCGCCGGCGTCGAGTGATGTCTTTGACTGGGAAGACCTGCAGCACGCGCTGCCCACGGAGAAGGACAAGCCCAAGCGCAAATCGAGGCGCAAGCAAAAGGGGGGCACTGGCAGCTCGCATCCAGGCCAGGGACAGATCCCCAAGACGATGCAGCGTGGTGGTATGCACGCGTGCCAGCACTGTGGGGCCGGCGATGCCGCGTTCGCGTGCCTGTCCTGTGCGGGCAGCAGTCGGTTAGCAACCATCTGCTCCGAAGTGGATGCCATCGCGCACGGCTATTTGCTGTGTCGTCGGTGCGACCGAGAGGAGCACGCCGACCTGGATGACCATCAGCGTTTCAAGTTGACGGCCACGCGACTCACGGCGCAGGAGCAATCGCAGGTGAACCCACAGAACGCGGCAAAATACACGGTCGGGCTCATTGGCCACCCGAACGTCGGGAAATCCAGTGTGCTGAACGCACTGGCGGGTAAGAAGCTGGTGAGCGTGTCCCACACGCCGGGCCATACGAAGAGGTTGCAATCCATCATGATCACGCCCGAGATCTGCATTTGCGATTGCCCCGGTCTCGTGTTCCCGTTCGCGGGTGTGCCCAAATTCTTGCAAGAGCTCAGTGGGTTGTACCCGTATTCCCAGATCCGGGAGCCATACTCGGCTGTGAGATTCCTGGCCGAACACATTGATCTGCAGCGTGTTTTGGACGTGAAGCCCCGTACGCAGCTATTTGACGGCATCAACGAAGAACTGGTACGTTTCCTTGCCCCCCTCGTGACATTGTTGGATTGTGTGGGTTTGCTTGGCCTTTCACTCACTAATTTTCTCTCTTTCTATGTCTTGGGTGGGACTTCTTCTCTGTGTGATGGAACCATCCAACAGGAATGGTCTCCATGGTCCTTGTGCGAGGCGTATGCAGAGAAGAAGGGGTACCGCACGGATCGACGTGGGCGCCCCGATCATCAACGCGCTGGGGCGGAGCTGATCCGTGATACTGTGGATGGTATCGTTCCGCTTCACTTTTTGCCGCCTAATTACACTGGGAAAGAGTCATTTTCGTACGTTCATGGCCGCCCAACAATCTCAACAGCGACACGTAGTGTTGATACCAACGCCAAGGAAGGTGTGGGAGGTGACGTTGACGACAGTGGAAGCGCAGGTGAAGACAATGAATCTGACAGTGGAAGTGACGAAGTCGACGACGACGATGATGATAATGATGATGTTGTTGCACCAGTGTCATCTCCTTCCCAGCCGAAGAAGAGTACGGCACCAGCGGCCAAGGTAAACGCATTCAGCTTGCTGGACTCGTCAAGCGACGAGGAAGACAGCGATAGTGATGCGTAACCAGTATCTAGCAAAGCAAAGCAGCACACAGACAACTAAAGTACAGCGGAAGAGGTCTGTAGATTTCTTTCTCTTCTCTTCTCACTCCGTTTTGATTGTGATGCGTACGGCCCTCTCTGGTACATCGGCAAAACCCTTTTTAAAACTCATTTTCATGAGCCCAAAACTTGAGAGTACGGTCAAACCCGCACGACACGACATGACGTTCATCCTGTGCAAAGCTGGCGCTCATGACCTTGCCATCGTGGCCTCGCAGCGTGGAGAGGCATTTCCAGTCCCGCGTGCGCCACAATTTGATAGACGCATCATAAGAGGCCGTGAGCAAGAGCTCACCCGATACGGGTGAGAACTGCACCTGTGAGATGAGGTTACCATGCGCCGGAAGTGTGTAGCTACACTTGCGCTGCCGCAGGTCCCAGATACGCGCCGTTCGGTCGTCACTACCGGACACGACTTGATATCCATTGACCGAAAAATCCATTGACAGGATTTGCTTCGAGTGGCCCTGCAGAGGCATAACGCACTTACCCGAGCGCAGATCCCATACAAGCCCAATGCCGTTCAGATCACCCGTCGCCGCGAGCGCGCCGTCACGCTGGAAGGCGAGTGCGTACACTTCCTTGTAATGCCCTTCCTGCAGCAGCAGTTCTTGCGCCGTGGCGACATCCCAGAGCCGCCACGTGTGGTCAAAACTGGTGGTGCCCACGAGGGCGCCGTTGGGATGGAACGCCACCTTCCCCAGTCGAGCGCGATGACCTCGAAGAACAGCGCGGGGCTCCTTGCTACCAGCATTCCAGAGCCGTGCCGTGCTATCAGCTCCACCCGTGCAGAGACAGACTGCATCGGATGTGTCCGACATGGTCGAGAACGTGGCCGTGCTATCTGGATGCCACGCGAGGCCCGTGACGCGGTCTTCATGGCCGTTAAACACCGCAACTTCGCCGGCGTTGGTGGCATCCCAGACCTTGATCTGTCCACTCCACGACCCCGTGGCGACATGCTTGGCATCTGGCGCGTATTGCACACAGGCCAGTGGCCGCACGTCCCCGTTCTGACTGGCCACGTTCACCATCTTACGGGCCGTGTCAAACAGCACGGCCGCGGTTTGATCCACGGCCTGCATTTCAATCGGGCCTAATGCCAACTCGTCTCGTTCCCGCTGAAGGCGTTGCTGGGTGCGTTCCGCGGCGAAGCCAAATATACTGGCGCGAACATTCTGAAGCTCGCTGTTCTGGATCGGGATGTAGAACAACTCGTCTTCGACCGACACGGCTTGCCCCGATGCATTCGGTGTCAGACCTTCTTCCGCACCGATACCGACACCGACGCCCACAGCAGCAGCACCACCACCAGCAGCATCTTGCTGTTGACGCAACTGGTTCAGTAGCAAGTCCACAGCGCCGCCTTCCTCGTCTGCCAATTCGATCCGAGCTAATAGCTGCCGTAACCGCTCGCGCCGGTCTGCGGGGCGTTCGCCAAATAGCGTCGCTGGCTGCTGCAGTTGCCGCAGGCGCAGGATGATTTCGTCGCTGGCGGTGGGCACGGAGATGTTGCGTGCGCGCTTCTCGGCCTCCATGCGGCGCAGCAGCTGCGCGTGCTTCTCCTGTGCCGCTAGACTGCTTTCCGAGAGCTGGAGCACCTCCTTCTCGCCCGTGT
The DNA here is from genome assembly GCA_023336285.1 of Pythium grandisporangium. Lineage (NCBI taxonomy): Eukaryota > Oomycota > Peronosporomycetes > Pythiales > Pythiaceae > Pythium > Pythium grandisporangium. The sequence continues at coordinate 15,439 of JAADWT010000267.1, forward strand.
CGCCCGTGTTGACGTGGCCCGCTCGGATCGCGGCCTCCAGCAGACCGTTCGTGGTGGGCGGCGCGGAGTCGGCATGGCCGCGACGCACGCTGGTCGGTACCAGGCCGCTGGGTGGCGCGCCCCCCGAGGGCGCCGAGCCGCTGCCGATCGCGCCAAAGTAGATGCCCTTGCGCTCTGTCATGATGCTCGATCGGCCGGCGATGGTGAGGATCGAGATCGTGCCCTTGGCTGCGATGTTGGATGGATTATTGGTCGCCCAAGTGTACCAGTATATTGGTACACCTGCCGCGGCCAGCTTTTGCTTTTGTTTCATCAACGGTCACAGTGGCCACAGTCAGTTTGAGTGTGATTGAAGAAGCGCAGAAAGAGACGACGCTACTATCCTACAGGCCGACGATGGAGGAGGCTGCGGTACTGACCCCACCGGCGGTGGCCACGGCCGGCAGCATGGTCGCATTCCAGGGGGGAGACGAGTGGATCCGCAGGCAGTACGCGCACCACGCCGCCAAGGCGCGCCAGCGTGCGCAGCGCGCCAAGGCCACGACGCCCGCCGTGATCTTTGATCGCGATGCGTTTACCACTGACGTCAAGGTAAGGTGGCGGACAACATGGAGCACGGCATCCATCTAGAGATGACGATGTATGACGTTGTGGATCGATGCCTTCTACTTGGCGTGCCTTGTTGGTGTGGATGTGGCTTGTAGAGCATTTTGGATTTGGACGTGAACGCTGGCTTTGTGATCGGGCTCAAGCGGCGCCGCGAGTTTGCCGCCAAGCTTTGTGAGGATTACAAGCTATTCACGGAGCCGCAGAAGCTAGCGCTCGTACTGGCGCTGGCCGTCGACCTTGGGCTGCAGGATCTATCGCTCATGGTCAAGTCGCTGCCGTCGTTGCCGCGCACACACCTCGTGCTCAACGTCTTGGCGGCGTCGTTGGGATTTGCGCGCAAGAATGAGCCCAACATCTCCAAGAGCATCAAGCGCGGCCTCGTGCCCGTGCCAGAACAGTTCTTCTTATTGGTCGGGTCCGTGTCGCGTGGACCAAAATTCCTCCTCACGCTGCGCGTGGATTTGAATATCCTGTTGCGCAAATACCGCGATGCCTTGCCCAAGAGCGAGGTGGAGGCACTGGAGTACCTGGACATGGTCATGCGCGACCTCTTTGCCACGCAAGCCGGAATGCGGTTCCGACGCATTGATATGGGCTCGGAGAAACTCGTCTCTTTTGTGGTGCGCCACGAGCGCGTGCACGCTGTTCGTGGATGGAGCGACATTGTGCGGCGCATCACGGGACCGAATCGTTATTGCTTTGGGCTCTTCCACCTCCACATGCCCTACGCACCCATCGTGTTTGTGCAAGTGCTGGTCTCGGATCATCTCTGTGACAAGATCGACCCGATCCTGAACGCGGATGGCCCCGTGATCACCAACCCGTCGCATATTGTGTTTTACTCCATCTCAAACGCGAACCAGGGACTACGCGAGCTTAACACGGCCAGCCACTTGTTGTTTTTGACGATTGAGCGGATGAGTAGCCTCTTCCCGATGTGCCACACGTCGGCCACGCTCTCTCCCGTGCCTGGCTTTGCGGACTGGTTCAAACTCGCGCTGGATCGCCCCACCACGGCGCGCCTCTTCTTTAGCGACGAGCAGGTGCAGCATTTGTCGCAAAAGTTCAAGGTGAACCAAAACTTTTTACACAAGTGGCTGAGCAAGCGATTGGATGCACCGGATTGGCACCTGGATGACGTATTTGCACGAGAAATGAAAGAGATCCTCGTCACGGCATGTGCGCGATACGTGTTGTTTGAGCGTCGCGGGGAGAAGATGCTGAACCCCGTGGCCAATTTTCATCTCCAGAACGGCGCACAGGTGGAGCAGATTGATTACCTCGCTGACCCATCACCAGGCGGAATGAAAAATGCATTTGGCATGATGATCAATTATCGGTATTGCATGGACTCGATCAACGCGACATCGGTGTCGTACAAACGCACGTCTGCAGCCGCCGTCTCTCCTGCCGTCAGCCGAATTGTGTGGCCATCGAGCAGTCTCATTCTGGATGGTACGTGTCTTCTTTTCGTAGTGTCCGAGTGGAACCCCCCCTCCCCCCTGTATATTCCATTTGTGTCGGTATGACGTAGATAATCGTTTGCTGTGACTCGCACGTGTCTCTTCGCCGCAGAACTCGAAAAATTGCAGTATCTGCGTAGCATCCCGTTGTACGCACGAACGTATCAGCGTGGAGAGATCATTTGCAAACGCGGATCGCTACCAACTGCGGTTTACTTCATTTGGTGCGTGTTTGATAGTAATTGTTGGATGCTACGGATGACGTACACCTGCGATCAGATGCTTAATATTTTGTTCCTTACCTTGGACCGATAGCACTGGGAGGATTCGCGTTGGGTCTGCCCATCCATATGCACTCATGCCTGGCGCTGTCTATGGCCACAACGAGATCCTCAATGGTGAGCCAGTTCCGTTTACGTTGCGAGCGGAGGCGACGACAAACGTTATTCAGCTATCCAAGGACGATATGACGTTTTTGTCTGCCGAGTCCAGCTCCATGCGTACGTACGCAGCGCTGGATGTGCGGGAACGGCTTCAGCTTGATAAGAAGCGTCGAGGAGAATGGACTACCAGCAGGTTGTAGTACGTGGGTGAGATAGTGCTGTCTAAGGTCAACAGGTGCAAATTGATGTGTGAGGTGTGAAGGTGGTCCTACATACAGTGTGTGCTCCAATTGTGGGTAAAAACAGAGAAGTAAGTGTATGTACGCTCGATTCAGCAACAGAGATCAAACACGCACAACGAAAACTGCAAAATAGATCCATTATGGCATCACTCGAATCATCCGGGTGAGAGAAAAGTGGAGAGAGGAGTCAGACGCTCTGACATATACAGTACATGTTTGCCGGACGGTGTGGCATGGTGTGCGGTGACATCCTTACACGAGGGGCTTCGACGCTCGGTGCTTGGACTGCAGATCTTCAAAAGTGAGCGTGCCGTTGGACAGCCCCTCAAGCTCGTCCTTGGTCAGGAAGCGACCACCGGGACCACGCGGGCGGCGCATGGCGTGTCGATGGCGAGACGCGTGCAGATACGCCTTTCGTTGGCGCGCGTTGCCCAGTTTTGCCTCGAGCTTGGCCCTCTGTTGTCGCCGAATCATGATGCGGTGGTACTGCTTGGCATTCACGTACACGGGTTCTTCCTCGGCGACTTCAGTGGTGCCCGGTGTCGTCATGCGTGGGAAGAGCGACTGGTTCATTTGTTGCTGCAAGCGCGGTATACATTCGAGTGGTGACATTGGTTTGACACAGACAAAGGGATCAGTGATCGATTCTATTGGTGCCACCGAACCCAACCATTGCTGTAATCACTGAAGGCGTACCATGTACGGCTGCATCATCATGAGGTTCGCATTGTACACTGCACGCAGTTGCTCGTTGTTCGGTTGTTGTTGCTATGAAAGAAAAATGAACAGAAATCATCACGGGGACACACCCGAGGAGCGCATTAGCGTGGGTACACTTCGCAGCGATCATGGCCATCACATGCAAGACAAACGACTAAACGCACCAGCTAATGAACACACATACGCCACCAAGACCCAACAACAGATACACCACACGCATGGACCACCATCCACAATAATCAACTGCGTCAGCCCGCATGCCTCGTCATGAATCGCCCGTCTATTCTATTCCATCCTATCCTCCCGTCCGTACCATTTGCTGCAAAAACTGCTGCTGTTGCTGCTGGTACATCGCGAACTGCGCCTGCAGTTCCGCGGGCGACTGCCCACCCGCGCCAGCCTGCTGCTGTTGCGCATTCTGCTGCTGCTGCTGTTGTTGTTGCTGCTGCTGCATCGCGGAGTGGTCAACCGTCTCCATGCTGAAGTCTTGTTACTGGTAGCCTGCGCGATCGTCGTCATTACGCGCCAGTCAGTTCATCTCTCCCTCACTTCTTCTCTCCACAATACCAATGCCCAACGCCCAACGCCCAACACCCAACGCCCAGCAACCAACGCCAACGCGCACCATATGCGCTGGCCACGAGCGCATGCGCTCCACTGCTGTAGGGTGGGTGGCCGGTCGTGGACAGTGGTGGTGCCCTTCTCACCTTGAAGGGGGGGCTGATGCTGATGCTGATGCTGATGCTGATGCAGATGCGTTCGCGCGCTCGCCGATTGGTTCTTCTCCGCTCCTATCGGGGGCGTTTTCAAACTGGTTGCTGCGCTCTCGTTGGTTGGTTTCTTTTTCGGCAAATGCGCGGTCCGTGTCTCCCCCGCGGTCGCCGCTGGTTGGTGGATGCCGCCCTTCGCTGCTGTATGATTGGGTACCTTCGTGCCACCGCGTCTGTACCGCCTTGTTATTGGTTGAAATAGTGCATTCAGCCCATTGGCACTGGACCGTTCATTGGTGTAAAAGAACCCGCATCGAGGTGGACCGCATGGATTGGTGGAAATACAAAAATAGGGCCAGAACCCCTCCCCTCCACCTCTCAAAATTACTAAACAATGATGTCGCCGCTCCGGAATATTCACCATCCCTCCTCCTAGATCCCCCTCCTTTGGACGCGTGGGGGCCGCGATCATCATACACGGCGGTGCGATCAATAGTTAGTGATCGTCACTAACAAGGACGTTTACGAGGGTGACTTCCTCCCTCACCGCACTCTTCCTGCTCGCTGTGAGGACCGCCAAACGCGCGCGGCAGCCATGTTGACCAAGTTCGAGTCCAAGAGCAACCGCGTCAAGGGCCTGGCCTTCCACGTGAGCCGTCCGTGGATCCTCACGTCGCTGCATAATGGCGTGATCCAGCTATGGGACTACCGCATGGGCACACTCCTGGATCGCTTCGATGAGCACGACGGCCCCGTACGTGGGGTGGATTTCCACAAGACGCAGCCATTGTTCGCATCCGGTGGCGATGACTACAAGCTCAAGGTCTGGGACTACAAGCTGCGACGCTGCCTGTTCACGCTGCTGGGTCACCTGGATTACATCCGCACGGTTCAATTCCACCACGAATACCCATGGATCCTCAGTTGTTCAGATGATCAAACCATCCGCATCTGGAACTGGCAGTCACGGTCGTGTGTGTCCATCCTGACGGGCCACAACCACTACGTCATGTGCGCATCCTTCCACCCCAAGGATGACCTCATCGTCTCGGCCTCGCTGGATCAAACTGTGCGGGTCTGGGACACCACGGGGCTTCGCAAGAAGACCGTGCGTGGTGCTCCGTCGGCCATGGACGAGCTCACACCGGCGCGCCCCGGTAACCACGACATCTTTGGGGCCAGCGACGCCGTGGTCAAGTACGTGCTGGAGGGCCACGACCGTGGTGTGAACTGGGCCAACTTCCACCCAAACCTGCCGCTCATTGTGTCGGCCTCGGACGATCGCCAGGTCAAGCTCTGGCGCATGAACGAGACCAAGGCGTGGGAAGTGGATACCATGCGTGGCCACACGCAGAACGTGTCGTGCGTGCTCTTCCACCCGCGTCATGAACTGATCATTAGTAACTCGGAGGACCGCTCGATTCGTGTCTGGGACATCTCAAAACGCATGGGTCTGCAAACGTTTCGCCGCGAAAATGATCGTTTCTGGATCATGGCCGCGCATCCGACACAGAATTTATTGGCGGCGGGTCATGACTCGGGTATGATCGTGTTTAAGCTGGAGCGTGAACGCCCCGCGATGGATATTCATGAAGGACGCGCGTACTATGTGCACAAGCGATACGTGCGTCTCTACTCGTTCGTGGATGGCAGTGACGTCCATGTCGCGGCGATTCGCGGCGGCGGTACCGCGGGCACGGGCATGGGCAATGTGCCACGAACGCTGAACTTTAACGCCTATGACCAGGCGTCGAGCACGAACAGTGTCCTGCTTTGCAGTGACGCTGAGGGTGGCACGTATGAGTTGGTGACGTTTACACCGGGCAATGGACAGGGTGGGGGTGAAACCTCCGAGTCGACCCGTGGGCAGGGTCTGTTTGCTGTGTTTGTGGCCCGCAACCGGTTCGCCGTGCTGGACAAGTCGCGTCACATTGTGATCAAGAACTTCCAGAACGAGGTGACCAAGAAGATTGTACCCCCCAATGGTACGGCCGATGGGTTGTACTCGGGTGGTGTCGTGGGGCGTGTGTTGCTCCACGTGGAAGACAAGATGGTGCTGTATGAGACCCAAAGCCGTCGAGTGCTGGCCGATTTGCAGGCTCCGCGGATCAAGTACGTGGTATGGAGCCCTCGCTACGAGTACGTGGCGCTCGTGAGCAAGCATTCGATCATTTTGGCGGACAAGAACCTCAAGCACCTCAGCACGGTCACGGAATCCGTGCGTGTGAAGAGCGGTATTTGGGCCAACTCCCCCGAGGAAATCTTTGTCTACACGACGCTCAACCACATCAAGTACTCGCTCACGAACGGGGATAACGGGATCATCCGTACGTTGGACGTGCCCGTGTATTTGACGCACCTGGAAGGCTCCAAGCTCTACTGTCTGGACCGTGAGGCCAAGAAGCGCACCATGGCGGTGGACCTCACTGAGTGCGAGTTCAAGATCGCACTGAGCAAGAAAAACTACACGGAAGTGATGCGGATGGTCCGCCACTCGCGGCTGTGTGGGCAGGCGATCATTTCATACCTCACGAAGAAGGGGTACCCGGAGGTGGCACTGCATTTCGTGAGCGACGAGAAGACTCGCTTTAAGCTGGCCATCTCGTGCGGCAATTTGGAGGTCGCACTGAACTCTGCGTACGAACTGGATGACTCCAAGTGCTGGCACCAGCTGGGTGTCGAAGCGCTTCGCCAGGGCAACATCCAAGTCGTGGAGATGGCGTACCAGCGCACGAAGAACTTTGAGCGCCTGTCGTTCTTGTACCTTGTGACTGGAAACCGGGACAAGCTCAAGAAGATGCTCAAGATCGCTGAAGTGCGCAACGACATCATGTCGCGTTTCCACAACGCGTTGTACCTGGGTGACGTTGAGGTGCGCGTCCTGACTTTGGAGGCTGCGGGTCAGTATGGGTTGGCTCTGCTTACTGCGGCGACGCACCAGCTGGCTGAGCATGTTGAACGCCTTTCTGGTCTCATCCAGGAGAGCAACCCATCGTTTGATGTGGCTGAATTTTTGGCTCGTGAGATGCGCCCCAATGCCTCGCTCCTCTTGCCCCCACCGTGTGTGAGCAAGACGGAGAACGACAACTGGCCATTGGTGGAGATCAATGAACCTACGATTCAGGATCATGCGAACGCTGCTGAAAAGCGCGAAGCTGAACGCAGCATGCAACAGCGCCACGAAGCGTCCACTGGATCCTCCAGCGTGCGTCGTGTCTCGGAGGAGTTGCAGGAAGCGGCTCGTAAAACATCGATGGATCTTGGTATGGATGCCGGTGATGCGTGGGGTGACGATGGTGACCTGGATTTGGATGATTCGTTCTCGCTTGGTCGTCCGTCCATGGACGAGGCGGCGCTCGATATGGACTTTGCTCCAACTGCGTCTGCAGGTGGGTTTGTTGCCGCGCCCAGCCCGGGTACGAGCCTCGCAGACCAATGGGTGCGCAACTCATCACTTGCTGCGGACCACGCGGCGGCCGGCTCGCTTTCCACGGCCATGCAGCTGCTGCATCGCCAGATCGGCGTGGTCAACTTTGAACCACTCAAGCCGTTCTTTATGACACTGTACGCTGGTGGTTCGGCATCGGTCCCCACGCAGCCCAACTTCCCGTCGCTGCGTGTTTGGTTGCAGCGCAATGAGAGCAATGAACCTGCGATCGCTGTGTCGTTCCCACAGCTCGTGGAAACGCTGAAGGATGCGTACCGGGCATTCACGGCGGCTAAATTTGACGATGTCAAGACGAACTGCGAGACCATTCTGTATTCAGTGCCCTTCTTGGCAGTGGATAGCAAGGATGAGGCCGAAAAGGTTAAGACCCTCGTCACCGTGTGCCGAGAGTACTTAATGGGTTGCCGTCTTCGCTCTGAGGTTGCCAAGTATGCGCTGGATGTCGAACCCAAGCGAAACATCGAGTTGAGCGCGTACTTTACGCACTGTGAGCTTCAGCCACCTCACTTGGTGCTGACGCTGAAGATCGCCATGACCAATGCGTTCAAGTCGAATAATTTCATTACGGCTGCTTCGTTCTGCCGGCGGTTGTTGGAGATCCCTGAAGTGGCATCCCAGCCGCGTCACGAGAAGCTGCGCTTGACTGCGATGAAGGTGCTGCAAAAGGCGGAGAAGGAGGCGCGCAACGAGCATCAACTTGACTACCAGGACTCGAAGCCATTTGCGCTCTGCGCTCGCTCCTTCACACCTGTCTACCTTGGCGACCGGGACGTGCGGTGTCCGTACTGCCAAGCGGCGTACCGCCCTGAATTTGCTGGCTCACTCTGCGATGTGTGCTGCATCTCGCGTGTTGGAGAGGAGACGATTGGACTGGTGGTGACGACGGCTCAAGCGTAAGAGTTTATTGAAGAGATAGACAATGAGCGAATATGAAGCTCATTGATCACTAGGATTAGAGCCACACGTTGCAGTTGCATCCTCTCTTCACGTGGAGTAAATATACCGTGTATTGTGCTTACACAAGCTCAAAAACCAAGTATCCATGCCAAAAAAATCTATCCAAATACCACTGCGGCGGTGATAACCTGGTGGCGTTCTCGCTAATAATGCGCCTCCCCGCATGCTGCGTGCTCAAGTGCAGGTGAAATATTGATTCACCGCCTCGCAGTACCTGAGCCAATCGGGACACACTGGATCACTCACGAAAATCGTTGCTTTCTGGATTAAGACTGGAGGCTTCGCCGCCTCGAGCTCTTGATTGAGAGATGCTGTGCCTTGCCACAAAATGAATGCGATCAATTGCTTTTCGGCATGGCTCGCGTTGTACTTTCCCGTCGTTTCTTGATCAGCATCAAGATCGTACCCGATCTTGCGAACCAGTTGGTAGACCTCTTTGCTCTGCATACCGCCATGGAATAGTGGTCCACGCCGCAGGTCAGTGAGTAGGTGGATAATGGCCTCACAATCCTGATGTGCCACGTAGAGAACTTCTTGGACTGTTGGACGACGGGCGTTCTTGTGCTGACCAAGTCGATTCTCGCAATCTGTTATCCTCGCTATTTCTCAATAAGACCTCGACATTCCAGTGATGACCCCAAAGAGCAGCCTCCACCAAGACAGCCTGACCGGCGTCGTTCTCGGCGACAACCTCACAGACAGCTCCACCATCTTGCTATATCGCACGGTGCGATCCACAAATCGGATCTATAATAGTCGCGGTCATCAACATGTTTGAAGTGCTTTTTAGCACGTGCCCTTAATATTGATCCAAAATGGGGGTGGTTTCTAACTCATCATTGGTGTCAATTGGTTAACGTATACATGCCCACGGCGATATCCATTGCCAACGTGAATCTTGAAACGGCGCGTCGGCATGGAAGCATCAGTGCCAACGTGTAAGTGGCGATGGGCTATCTCCTGCGTGGCCTTGCTTGTCGTGCTTGCCCATGCCACTGCCAGTGCGGACTCCACCTCTGCTACCTCCGCCAACAGCAGCGATAGCTTTTGCACTCGTGAGGAGGACCAACAGTTTGTCGTCACGGTGGCCACGTCGGACTCACTGGGGTTGCGACTGAGTAATAAGCTGGAGATCCTCGAGTTTATCGAGGATGAGGAAGGCCGCGGTCGCGCTGTGGAGGCATCCGAGTTGGCGGAGATTGGCGATCGTCTCATCGCCGTGAACGATGTGTCGCTGACCATGCTGACGTTCCAGCAGGCGCTGACGGAGCTGAGGCAGGCAGCCTTGCCGCGACAGCTTCGCTTCCAGACACACGACGGGCGATGCCTCCTAACGGACGCCGAGGTGCCAGAAGCTGCGGGGAATGAGGCGAGCAATGAGATTGACGCGGTATATGACTATGTGGTGCGTACAAGGGAGAGGGGG
>JAADWT010000268.1:0-25361 GCA_023336285.1 Pythium grandisporangium
GAAGAGGTGGAGGAAGAGGTGGAGGAAGATGAGGAAGAGGAGGAAGAGGAGGAGGAGGAAGAAGAAGAGTCCACGGGACTGCCGCGCTGGATTGGACCCCGCGAGGAGTCCATGGCCGAGAAGAACTGCTACCGCAAGACGTACCGCACCAAGACGTGTCCGCCGGGCTTCAACTCGGACAACATTGCGACCTGCTGGGCGCAGTGTCCTCTCGAGTTCCCCGTGGAATGCGGCATGGAGTGCCTGCCGCAGAACGCGGACTGCGCCAAGGAGATTGTGACCAAGGTCAAGGACGTGGCCACCGTGGCGCTCAACCTGGCCACGTCAGGCATGTTTGGCAAGCTGGCGTCGACCAGCAAGGGGCTCGCCAAGGGCGTTCGCTGCGCGTCGGCGCTGCTGGACACCATGACCTCGATCATGGCGTACGTCGACGACGTGGAACAGGGCGTGGTGGGCTCGAAGACCTCGGACGAGATCATGTATGTGCTGCAGAACACGGACTTTTTGCGGGAGGACCTGCCCATCGCTGTGTCCACATGCATGGGCAAGTCCTCGGGCAGTGCGTTTGTGCGCCGTCGTCAGCGTCGCCTCGCCGTGTCCTCGTCCATCGCCTCCAAGGTCACGAAGATCATGAAGAAGGTGCTAAAATCGCGCTCTGATGGCGAAAGCGTGCTGAAGCCGTCCACGCTCGTGGCTATCGTCTCCGAGTTCTTCTCGGGCGAGCCCATTGCCACCATGTCCGAGACGGATATGCAGCAGTTTGAGGCCATGGACAAGTCGTGCGGTAACAAGGTCAAGGTGATCGTGAGCAAGGTGACCGACATTGTCAAGGACCGCAAGAGCACCGACGCCGAGGTCTCGACCGACACGCTGCGGGACGAGATCATGGCCTCGGACCTGATCATGAAGGACCTGCCCGACTCAGTGTCGTCGTGCTTTGAGATCGACATGGAAGACGCCTTTGCGCAGCGCGACCAGGTGTTGCGTGCCGCCCACGTCATGGTTGACGAGATGATCGACATGTCCAAGGACGGGGACAAGTGGCGCTCGCGCGGCGAGTACGCGATGGCCGTGGCCGACAAGGGCCTGGAGGCCATCTCGATGTTTGACCCCACTGGGCTGGCCGACATGGTGTACGAGTTTGTGCAGCCTATTTGCAGTACGACGCTCTTGCTGGGGGGCATCGAGGATGGATCGGCCGAGGAGGCACTGGGTCTACTGGCGGTGGAGACGGCCTTTGTGGATAGCGAAGGCACGTGGAAGGCCCAAGGTGACGGCCAGGTCAAGATCTCGTTCGCCAGCGTGGACACCAAGGACGTCAAGGTCAACATTATCTCGGGTGGTCAGGAGATTGAAGAGGTTGAGGTCAAGAAGGGCGAGACTGTGGAGTGGACCAAGCCGCTCGCGGATTTGAAGGGCAAGACGCTCTACTTTGACCGCTGGCGTGGCGGCTTCATGGGCATCCCGGGCACGGGCGGGGGCTCGCTCTCGCTCTGGATCCCTGATCAACCCGATGCTCAGCTTGACCTGAACGTGGCGATCAACCCGACGGACGATCGACGACTTCGCCGTTAGGCAGCATCGTTGACTGCCCCGTACTGCGGTGTGGTGATGAGGTACTTGCTGTAGCTCTTTTGTTGTTGGATTAGAGACCTGACGAGAAGGACATATCATTGCGCACAGACAGAGTGCGCAATAGCGCAAGCGCATCCATGTTTTCGTGTGTGTGTGTGTTAGTTTGTGTTCTTTTTTAAAAGCACATTCATCGTCATGCAATCATGAACTGGATTATATATACGCCATCCATCGAAACTGTACGCTACTTGAGTCTTTGAGCGCATTCGTGCCATAATTGCGGGCAGTGGTGGCGGCTATTGGGGCTGGATCATGCAGGTCAAGTCGGTGTGATGGGGTGCGTAGGTAGTCGACAGCAACGGGGCGTTCGTGGTCCTGATGCTAATGCGGCAAACACACCAACAGCAGCAGCTGTAGTGCACTCATCAAGAGGCGAGGAAGATGCCAACGGCATCGCACCGACGGCGACGGATGTCGAGCGTGTTCCTGTTAATCCAGCTACACTACTCTCAATGGCGATGGAGGCTGCAGCCGACACGAAGCAGCCAGTCCACACGCTGCAGCTGCGCAGTAGCCATTTCAAGGAGGAGACGCACCCAGCGGAGGGTATGCCCGACGTGACGTACTCAATCCGTTCGTCGAGGTCGCTGCAGTCGCCTGATGGTCCAGCTGATCGAGGCATCGCAGTCGTAACCCCAACACTGAGCAACAGCTCCGGATCGGGGATGGCAGCCTCCAGTACGGGCTCGGCCGGATTGTCGCGCAACGTGGTGCTCCATCATCGTGTGCTTCATCACCTGCAGCCAGGGAGGCCCGACGCAGAGTCTGATTCGTGTGAAGAGGCCTTCTTCACTCCACCACTGTTATCTGCGATGCAGTCATCCGTAGGCAACAACGTGCACTATCTACCCATGCCAAGTAGTGGACAGGCGATGCCGCTGAGTCAACGTCAGGCATCTCGAGGCCAGATCCACGACACTGGGGGAGCTGGTCCTGGTGTCAGTGTGATGAGCCCCGTATATGGCCGTGACCGGGGGATGGCGATCAGTGGCGGCGTGGTCCGCGCTCCAGTACAAGCGATGGGAGGACGAATGCCAGTGGGTGGCTGGGTGGGAGGACGTGGCCGAGGCCAGCGACAGTCGCCACTCCATGTTGTGATCCCAGACCGACGCACTAGCGCAACACCCCAGTCTTTTCCCGTCGCTGCGGTTACGGTTACGGTGACCGAGGGCAAGGCCAACGATCATGCTAATGGTGGCGATAGCGATGATGATGATGACGACTTGAGTGGGGATGAAGAGGTGGAAGATTGGGACCTGGACACCAGCGACGAATCGGTCACGGTCGTAGGTTCCGGTAGTATCCAACAAAACACATCGGGAACTACGAAACGAATCGCGCCATCACAACCAGCGGAGGGCGTACAACAAGTCGTGGGGCCTCTAGGCAAGAATTTTCGACCTGCGCAATTCAAATTCGAGCTTGAGGGGGTTCAGTCCGTCCAACCTAGCAGCCTCACACTCAATAGCCAGGAAGCCAGTGAGAATGACGACGAAAATGATGATGATGACGATGATGATGATGGTGAGGCAGAGGACGGGGAAGTGCATGACTGGTTGGGTGTAGAAGCGGGTGGGGACCCATTTACTTCGACGCCCGTGAAATTACCAGCAAAGTCACCTACACCGAGTCGAGCACCAGCGGCCAGTCCGCAGAAAAACACGGTTGGTCCACCAGTGTCCCCTACAGCGAGAGCTCGAGGCCCAATGATGTTTGCCCCTCCACTGGTTCACCAAGTCTCTTCGCTTGTCTCACATGGGGGCCACATGACCCCAATGGGGAATGGCTCGCCCACGCGACTGGCAGGACCTCCACCACTGCTCAGTGGAGGTAGTGGATCCCCTACAAAGCCACCATCTTACCGTGGCACTATCGTAGCGAATGGAAATCCCTTGCTGGTGCCTCTAGCCGTCCCATCAGCAGCATCACCGTCTGCTGTCCACCCGTCCGCCCCCGGTGAAGGCAACAAGTCCCCCATTCGAGACACCAGGGTCGTCAAAAAGAAAAAGGCCGAGCTGCCACAACGAAACCTGCCCCATCCAGCGCCCAAGTTCGGCGATTGGCTCAACTCCCGCACGATGATCAATAATTACATCATTCTGGAATCGTTGGGTGCTGGGAGCTATGCCGAAGTGAAGCTTTGCAAAGAAAAAGTCTCAGGCAAGTTATTCGCAATGAAGTTTATCAACCGCGACATCATGAAAAAGGATAAACTTGGTAAAGCCAGCAAGCTGGATGACATTAAGCGCGAAATCGCTATCATGAAGAAGCTCAACCACCCAAATGTGCTTCGTCTCTATGAGGTGATGGATGACCCCAAGATGAACAAGCTTTTCCTCGTGCTCGAGTACATGAGGCAAGGTGATTTGTTGAGCCATCAAAAGAAGAAAATGAGCAAAGACGCACAGAGTGGCGGGGATGGATGTGAGAAACTTCACGACCGAGATTTACACTGTGTGTTGCTGCAGGTGATTCTTGGTCTCGCGTACCTGCACGAGCAAAAGATTGTTCACGGGGACATCAAGCCTCAAAATTTGCTTGTTGGTGAGAAGGATACCGTCAAAATCGCCGACTTTGGCATCTCTCAGTCGCTGTACGGTAGCAAACAAAAGCTCAACGACACTGCCGGTACCCCAGCGTTCATGTCCCCTGAAATGTGCTCGGGTGAGGAATATTCCGGACAGCTTGCCGATATTTGGGCTGTGGGGGCTACGGTGTTTATGCTCAAGTACGGACGCCCGCCGTTTGTGGCGCAAAGTGCAATGCAAATGTTTGAGAAAATCCAACACGCGCCCTTGGTGATTCCGTCCGCGATAGATCCAGCATTGGAGGATTTACTGCGTGGCATGCTCACCAAGGACCCCCACAAGCGCATGACGTTACTGCAGATCATGACCCATCGTTGGGTCACGAAGGAGGAAAACCCGTCGCTGGTCTTGATCCACGATACGACGCTGCCCATTTCAGTGACGAAAGATGAGGTTGAGAGCGCGATTAACGCTGGGGACAAGTTTGCGATCATCGTCAACATTCGTGTACAGATGAAGAAGCGGCTAGAGCGAGCGCGACAACGAATCTCGGAGAGGAACAACGCCAACAAAGCATCACTTTTGTCACTCGAGACACCTCACCATCTTGCTTCCACTACGGTTGATGTGTCCATCCCACCTTCATCTCTACTATCTGAGAAATCAACCAAAAGCTCAGCCTTATCACCGTACGGGGTCGGTCGCGCTAGGCCAGTCAAGGTATTTGCCGATTTCTTGTCCTCGGATGGCAACACCGAGGCATCGAGTTGCGAGAAAGATAGAAATCCGCACAGTACGTTGAGTACAGAAGAGATTGAGTATCGCTCACTCATGTTCACACGCAAGAAGCCGAGTGTCTCAACAACGACAACTGTGACTGCGATTACTCCGAGGGCGCCACCGGAGAAGGTGATAGCGAACATCTTGGCGGATGCATTCACTGCAACTTCGACAACTGAAAACTCGATAACAAAGCGCTACAAACCGTCTCATAGCAGTAACGTAAACGACGACTGCGATCCGGATACAGATATCTTACTGGACGATGAAGATGAGCTGGCAGTCGCACAGTCAGCGCATTCACTGGACGAGCTGCTGCTGACCACACTTTCAATGCCTCCGTTATCCACTTTTTCATCTCGAGCGTGTCACCAGAATGTGGGATATTCCATCTCGAACGCACTGAATATCCCAGCCCATGCCGGCGACGCGAAACTAGGGGTGGACGCATGCTGGGTAGATACCGGTGAAGGTGCTCCTTGTGATCTATCGAATTTATCATCAATCAGCAGCGTCGCTGCTTCTTCTTCGTCGTCTTCTTCTTCGAGAACTGATCAGATATACGATAACACGGAACTGGGCGTTCGCTTCGCTGCCTGCTCTCTCCAGGGGCGGCGCAACACACAGGAAGATCGGTATATGATGCTCCCTTCCATCGAGCACCATGCATCGTCTCGTTGGGCTCGGAGCGCGTTCGTAGGACTTTACGACGGCCATGGCGGAGAGGATTGCGCCAATCTCTTACAGAGTCAGCTGCATACGTGGCTTTTCAAATCCAAAGACCATGTCTTTGAATCGGCAGATCAGATTGCGGAACGAGTATTGGCATTGGATGCATCGCTGTGCCGACATTTGCTCACAAAAGAAGATCTGAGTGGATCCACCGCGACCTGTCTCCTGATTGATCACGCGCGATCATCTCCAAGCGAAGGTCGCTGGCAACTGGTTGCTCTCCATGTCGGCGACTGCCGACTCATTCAGAGTGTGCGCCGTGGAGACTCGGTGGAGATCACGACAGATCACCGACTCACAGTGGAAGCCGAACGAGCACGTGTCCTGCGCCTTGGTGGACGGGTGGTGAACAACCGAGTGAATGGGGTCATGGCCATCACCCGTGCGTTTGGCGACCTAGAGTTTAAGGGCCAACTGGGGACGAGTACTCAGCACAGTCATCCGTTCCAGAGAGAGGATGAACAGACGCCAGCATTGCTGACTGCACGACCAGATGTGCACTTTGTAGAGGTTCAGGCACTTCCAGGTGTAGGTGCGTTTCTTATTATTGCATGTGATGGGCTCTGGGACGTCATGACCAGTGCCGAGGCCACCGAATTGCTGCGCGATCGTCTGGAATTGCATGGTGACCTTCACGTTGCAGCCCACGAACTAGCACAGGAGGGCATTCGTAGGTACTCCAACGATAACATCTCCGTTATAGTTGTCCAATTCATTGTCCCACCGATGGGGTGAATTGAGGTGACGCAAAGCCCCGACTTTGATGTATGCCAAGGGACCTATTCCGCCTCGAGAGCTGTAAGATTTACGGCCCTGACGGCTCTCGCTCTTGGTGGAAAGCGTGACCCCCTATATAGCGCGTGATCGCACTGCATTGGTAGCTATCCTCTTGCTTCTGTAATTTCTTGCTGGACAATTCCCAAATATTCAGAAACAGAACATGGTCACTGCTGTCTCCAAAAGTGGGTAAAAGAGTTCCCGCCAACAACAACAAAAAATCACACAACCAAGCACCCACACGAATCAAGAAGCAGGGATGCTCGGGTTGCGGCGCGTGCTGGCGGCGTACCGCGATGGCCATGGCAATAGCGATGGCGATGTGCGCGTGTTTGATGACGCGCAGTTTCGCGTGGGCACGTACGAGGACGGCGCGTTGTTCAAGTTTCGCGGCGTGATCCGCGACGTGCTGGACCCGGAACTCGTCTTGCTCAGTGACGGTGCTCGCGATGGCGGCGGCGATCGCGCCGTGAAGCAGGAGCAGGCGCAGGTGCTGACGTCCGCGGTCGAGATGGGCAAGCCGTTCGTGGAGCGTGTGCCGCTCAAGGTGGCGCTGGTGCCGCACATGACGCCATGGGCGTGTGCGCGCTATCGCCGCCGAGAGGATGACGCCGCGACGATTGCTACCAGGGCTTCCACGCGATCGGGCAAGGGCGTGAAGCGATCCAAGGAGGACATGGAAATGCAGCACGAGGAGACGGCCGAGCAAATGGGTGATGATGGGAAGGCATCTCCACTTGATGGGCGTAGCAGCCGTGACGAGCAGGTCGTGGAGGAGAAGGCGGCTGGTCTTGCCAAACGAGCCAAGCCTGATGAGAGGCACGCAGGCGTTGACGCGGATACAGCCGCCGAGGACGAGGACGAGGAAGAGAACGAGCTGGCCGTGTTCCACGAACAGGTCGTGAGTATGTACGTTTATGACGGTCAGTACCCAGAGCTCAAGCTGGACGCGTTCAAGGTGAACGAATCGTTCGAGTTTGTCGGTGTCTTGGATCTCTTCGTCGTGGGCTCGGGCGGGGGCGACGGCACAAACGACGATGAAGCGACGGCGATGACGGTCAAGGAGCTGTCCATTTCCGAGTGTCTGGAGGATGCGCACCGCCAGCAGGTCTCATCCGTGGTGTTTCACTGCTGCGACGCACTGCGATTGGAATGGATCCACACGCTTCAACCGCATCACGACAACTCGTATTACACGCAGTTGTCGGCGTCCAACGCGGCGAGACGGCTATTCCTGCTCTCCAGCACCAGTACCAGTACCGCTGTCAAAACACTGGTAGACCCACCGCCGAGCCAAGGCATTGCCGACCTCCGTCTTGCACTCGTGACGCAGTTGACGCATGTCCTGCAGGGCGACGCGCTCGCGGCGGAGTACGTCTTACTCGCGCTTCTCTCCCGCGTGTCGTCTCGTCCCGATGCCACCACGACGCTGGGCAATTTGTCGGTCAACCTGTCATGTCCTCGAGATTGGCAGGCCACGCAAATGGAAGCACTGGTCAAGCGCGTGGCTGAGGCGCTTTCTCGTCTCGTTCCCATGCTTGCCACGGTGGAGCTCTCGATTGAGGCACTGAATGCCGCCAAGTTCGCGCCCCACAAGGATTACGAGCGCGATCTCCTGCGTGGTGGAGCGCTGCAGTTTGCGCACGGCACGACTCTGCTCGTGAACGAGACGGTGCTCTCGACGGGCCAGTTGAATGAGCAGGGTGTCAAGAATATGGATGCGCTGCAGTCACTGGTGGGCAAGATGCTGCTGCCGTATGACTTTCAGTTCTACAGCATGGACTTCCCGCAGGATGTCGCGGTCGTGTCTGTTTCGCAGGGCAAGAGCGTGCTCCCTGTGCACGTCAGCGTGCCGATCGTGGTTGAGCAAGGGCATGTACACGTTGAAGAGCCAGTCAATACCCGTGCCGCTGTCAGTGAAGAATTACTGGATTGTTGTCGGGCCTACCTCGCGGTGCTTCGCTCGTTTGAAGTACAGCTGGGTAATGAGCAGGCCGAGCGAGCGGAGAAGTACTACGTGGCATGCCGCAAGGCGAAGCAGGAAGTCTCGGTACGTGAATTGACGCTACCGCTCTGACTGATCTCCATCCATCTCAAGCTGACGTGGGTTCCACCCATTTGCTAATGATAACCTTGTATAATACTGTGTGCGTGTGTTTTGCGCCTGTAGATTGACGATTTGCATCGCTGGCTGCGGCTTGTACGGCTTGTAGCCATTAGTCATGGCGAAGAGCAGATCTCAACAGCAAGCTGGGACTCCATGCTGACACTCGAGACGCAACGTATTGAGCGGTTAGATTCTGCGGCTGCGGATGAGGCGATGGGAAGTGCATAATATTGGGTTTCTGTGTGCGCTACCTATTGCCGACTACGAGCTTCCTGTAGCTACTCTGATCGGTTCCAGTGAGCCAACCTGCGCGTCACTCATTGCAATGGCAACATCAGCAGCACACGACCGAGATCCTGCGTGGACCGCAGCTATGGGTGTCCTGCTCGCTGTGGTCCGTGGTTAGGCATTTGAGGGCAACCACTTTTGAATTACCACAACGAGGAATTCCTTTTCTGTTGCCCCCTCACACATGCAGATCCACCAAGCTTAGTCATGAATGCTATGGTCGTTTCCAAAGCAGGGCAACTCCACTCCAGTTCCCAACCAACGCAGGCTGACGTACCATGCGCGATCAGTAGCTCAACCTTCTTGATGCGAATACGCATGTACTGCAGATCATTCTTCGGGTTGATATCCCGCACCACGCCACGCGCCTTGGTCGTCAATTCCTTCATGTAGGCTGCGTATTTCTCGGCCTCGGGTAGCTGCATCTGCGGATGGCGACGCAGCACGTTCCCATTACGGTCCGCGATCACGTACCCTTCCACGCCCTTGTGGTTTTTAATTCGCTCCATCGTCTCCTCCACTTCCGACATCCTGTCTCCACGAGGATGTAGCTACTAGCTGACGTGGCGTGGCTTGCTTGGTTGGCGGAGGAATCCAAAATGAAAAAAAACAATACAAAACAAAGAAAAAACATGCCAATGTGAATGGTCGCCACCACTGCTATCAAGTAAGCCATGCATGCGACCACCCAGAGCGCGAGCGTCTTGTAGCACAATGTATCCGCAGTCTCATCAGCCACAACGTCTACGGTCATCAAACCGTCTCATTCTTTGTTGTTGTTGTTGGTGGTGGTGGCGATATCCAAATCGATCTCTGTATAAATCCCTCTATTCTACCTCGTCCGTGTGCTTTGCCGGCGTTGGTCGTGCCACAATGTAGTACGTCGTGCCGAAATGGAAGCGGTGCATGGTCTCCACTTCCAGTCCAGCCTGCGCCACGATCGCGGCAATGTCTCGGTTCCAGTGGCACCCCCACCGCTCAACGTGGAGCCCCGCAAACTTGTCCAGCACGGAGGAAAGCCACGCGTAATGGCTTCGACCATGCTCGAGCAGGAGGATCCGGCCACCGGGACGGCACACGCGCTGCATCTCACGCAGCGCACGCACGCTGTCGTCCATGCTGCACAGCCCGAACGTGTCCACGACTGTGTCAAACGAGTCGTCCGCGAACGTCAGCGCATCAGCGTTCATGACCTGCAGCTCACAGCGAGCGGCCTCGGTGGCTGGGATCTGGTCCAGCATGCCGCGACTAAAGTCCGTCAGCGTGAGCGCTGCCGACTCGGGGTAGTACGTGAGGTTACGCCCCGTACCTGCCGCCACTTCAAGCGTGGCGCCCTCGGCGTGGCGCAGCAGGAAGCGGCGCATGAGCGCGATACCCATGAGCTTCTCGTCCAACCCCACGTCTGGAGTGGTAATATTTGAATCATACCAGCAGCGAGGCAATGGCCACGAACCAGCACCGGAAACAAAGCGAGCTCAGTTGGTTGATTGCGTATTACAGCAGGATGCCATGCGTCAACAGAGAACGATGGCCGTGCATCGCGGACAACGCACCTCGGTCGTACTGGTCCGCATTCTCGTTGAACACGGTCAGCCGCTTGTCACTACTCATGGCGTGCTCCGCCTGGCGAGCGCTCTCAGGCGGCTCGTAGAAGGTCAGGTACGTGGCAAAGGCCGTGCCTGCGTACACGGTCACTCCGGCGAGCACCACGCCCGGGCGGCGAAGCAGCGCGCGCATACTCATGGCTTGGCGAATGGATTGGAGGAATGAACCCTTTGGTGATCAAACGGCTGGAGGATTGCTTGATCGTCCCTATTGCCGTGGCAAAAACCCTTCATATTCGATCTTGTGCTCCAGCAGCTCCTAGACCCATATTATCCAAAATAAATTTAGCTACTCGGCGATGCTTTTTTAAAACAACCGATACACTATTTTTTTCTATTTCAACGTAAATAAAGAGAATAAAATTAATTTATTATCTTTATTTATATTTTTTTGTGTTGTTCGTGACATAGACTCCAATACCGGATAGACTGCCAGAACAAGTACGAATTGGCCATCACAAACGTTTTGGGAAGACCGCGTTTGCGGGGCACATCCATCACACAATCGCCGCAACAGACCAAAGCTCAAAATGGGAATGGATACGGCGCGGCGATCACCAGGCTTGTGGGGCATTCTGGCCGCTGGTGCGGCGCTTCGAGCTGCGCTGTATGCGTGCGATAGTGTACAGGACACACTGAGTGCGCGCCCCGAGCTCACGACGGCCGTATCCTCGTTCCGTCGCGTGCAAGAAGCGGTCTTCCTGTTTAAGTCCGGTCGTTCGCCGTACTCGGGCGACGTCTTCCACCAGCCACCACTCGTGTTTGCCGCATTCTACCCGCTCTTCACGATACCCACATGGATGCAGTACACATCGGCGTGTCTTTGGTTCATTGCTGTGGACATGGCCATCGCGTGGGGCTTGGCACGGCTCTGTGAGCGCACGCAGTCGATGGAAGAAGGACGCACCCCGCGGCATGAGGGCGAGGAGATTTGGCTGAGCAAAATCCCGGTATCTCCGCTCATGTCCCCGAGCAACCTACCCAATACAGTTGCGCTGATGTACGTAGTATATCAATGCCCCTCCTCTCTTACTCGCATTGTGGGAAACTATGACACATGGCATTCACACGGTGATACGCTTGCTGCACACTAGGTACTTGTTCAATCCGTATTCGCTCATGTCGAGTGTTGCCATGGCCACTACCTCATTAACGCACCTTGCCACGTTATACTCACTGCTGTACGCAGCAGAGGGCGCGATGGTAGTCACCACGCTCTGCCTCGCGGCTGCTACATATCTCTCCGTGTACCCTGCTCTACTCCTCGTTCCCGTGACTCTCTTGCTGGAC
This sequence comes from Pythium grandisporangium, assembly GCA_023336285.1. NCBI lineage: Eukaryota > Oomycota > Peronosporomycetes > Pythiales > Pythiaceae > Pythium > Pythium grandisporangium. The sequence continues at coordinate 11,742 of JAADWT010000268.1, forward strand.
AAAAGCATCAATAACAATACAGTGAGCCGACGCTGGCTTGTACTCGGTCGTGTGGTGGCACTCACTACCGGATGGCTCTGCGTGTTGCTGTATATGTCGAAAGCACTGAATGGTGATTGGAGTTTTATTCAGGTGAGTAGATTGCGTCATGCAGATGATGGCCTACGGAGACGTGCTCACGCAGACGACACCAAACGATTTGTATGCGTGATGTGGGACAGGAAACCTACATTTGGGTGCTTCAGTATTCGGATCTGACGCCAAACGTCGGTGTCTTTTGGTATTTCTTCATCGAAGTCTTCGATCGATTCATCCCATATTTTCTTCTTGTTTTTCATCTCCACCCGATCATCTACGTGGCACCACTCTACCTGCGACTGAGGTGCGCGTTGTATTGTATGGCCTTCGTACCATCTTACCGTACGTGGAGCAACCCATGGTCTGAACCTTGAGTAATATTTGCATGGTCCTGTAGTGAACGGCCACAAGCATATGCGTCCACATTGGTCGGAATCACTGCGCTCTTTCAAGCGTATCCGAGCTTTGGTGACTTTGGTTTCTTTCTATCCATGATGGCGATGCACCCCAAGAGTATCATGAGTGAGTATCTATCTTGCATCAACTTCGCATTACGAGACTGGTATTATATGTGATCGATCTGACGACCGTCGCGGGTTTCTATTGTCTTTATCTCTCACTCCGTATCGACGCAGTGATCCAAAACCGTTATGTGTACGCAATCGGACTCGCGGTGGCCACGTGTATGCTCCCCGTGATGTGGTTTCTCTGGTTGTTCCCGGCGTCTGGGAATGCAAACTTCTTCTACAACCAGACGTTGGTATACCAGGTCTTTTCGTCTCAAATCGTGAACGCGTTTGTTGGCGCCACGATGAAGCGGGACAAGGATATCCAATTATTCTTCAAGCGGCAATCAAGTGCAGATGATCAGAGCCACGCGTTACAAGACAGTGCGACCGTAGGTGATTCCTTGAGCCAAACTTGTAAGCTCAAAGCATGTTAGAGTGTGGATGTAGCCCTCCTTGGTGATGATACGATCATATCTCCATGCTCGAAATGGCAATGTAAACCCCCGATAAGCACGAGTCACTGTTATCGTTTGCCGCGAATGACAGTTGGAAGTGATGACTCAAATGGAAATCTGCTGGGCGGCGGAGAGTGTACTGGGTCAACGAGAGAGGCTGCAATCTGCGTTGAAAGCACGTGGATTTGTCCCTTGGGTGGGGTCGGAAACTCTCTCATATAAGTCATTTTTGGAAGTTGCGAGAATCCAGGCGCTTTGCTGTGTGTTGTGTGTTGTTGGGCCGCTGCAGATGATTTCAATGTTCCCAGTCCTTTCACGGATGCATGGAGTTCTTCGTCCTTGACATCTGTGCTACTTCGTGCAGCTTCATTTCGCGCGACTAAAGAATCCAAAAAACTTGTTGGGCCTCGGTTTGGAGTACGACCGGTTGCAGGCGTTCTGGACCGTATACTACTAGCAGATTGTGCCTCTGCCAGACGCTGACGTACACATACACATGCGAACAACGGAATTGAGTTGAGTGTTCATCCCACGCAGGATATTCATGCTGGGAGACGAAAAGTGCCACTGGTGACACACAACACTCACATTTGACCTTGGCAAGACGGCCACTATACTGCTCCGACTTGTCACGTTGTCACCTGCTCTTCGACTGGACGGTATCGATGTCCTTCCAGCAGCCGAAGTTGTCATTGCATTGGCGTGTGACGACTCTAGCGCATCGTTAGGTGAGTCCTCGGCAATGATGTTTGTTGGATCGCGCAGGCTTGTGAGTGGTCTGCTTGCCTTCCCCCTAGTGGAGGGTGGTTGAACTCTTGCCAACTCCAGCTCAGTACCATGTTTTGTTGTCTCCACCGGGGTCACTGTTGCGATGGTAACCCCTTTCGATAGTAAGGTCTTCTTCGGGTCCAATTCGATTTTCGGAAAGCATTCAAACGATCCTTCCATGGCTTCAAACATCGGATTCTAACAAATACAATCAGCAAAGCACAAAATCTAATTTAGAGAAGATCTACACTGAGCGGGTTTCCCAAACATGGATGAACTTACTTTGATAGCCTGTGGACGGGATGGGCTTTTCGCAGGCGATGAAACTGACTGGAGGGGAGTGGAAGATGATTTCTCCGTGAGTTTTGGTTTGGTGTTTGGATCCGCAACAAGCCTTTCGGGTTCGCATGTCGGTACATTTATCCGCGGTTGAACCTGATTTTGCTGAAACAGATCCTGCTGTAGCTCAGCTCGTGGCTTGCGTGCCACCAAGAAGCAATTTTCACCCACAAGTAGTTCGCCGTTGGGCTGAACCACGACCAAATCGGAATCCAGGCCATCATAGTCCTCGGAACGATAGGTTGTTTCATGTGAACGCGAGCTCGACACCGCCGTCGGATCGGCGCTGTTCAGAAACATGTGTGGGACCGAAGTCACCGAAGCTAGTGCGCGAATTGGTTGCCGACTGCTACCCACGATCTTCCCTGGAGATCCGCGACTCATTGCACCAGATCGAGCATTCCCGGCAGCCAACGCTCGATCCTCCTGCTCGACAGACATGTGGGGGTCGACCATCGACCGCAGCTTGAGCTTCAGATGGCCCTTCCGTTCAATGCGAGCCGTGAGCTGCTCACGTGCGTCACGACTGTCAATCTCTCGGCTGATGACTTCGCGACGCTGTCGTTCCTGATGATCTTCGGGTATGTGAGCGCTTCGAGCAGTCGACGAATTTTCCATCATTGACAGCGAATACCGGGAGGAGAGTGCCATGTAGCCAGTTGTCCTTTCCTTCTCGTGGTCATTCGCTCGACTCGCTGCTCCACTACGACTTGTCGATACAGCCTCGCTGCCTTCATTCCATTCAGTGATCTTAAATGGTGCCTCATCTGCGGTGATCCGCCTTGCAGGGCTCTTCTTTGGCGACCCTTTCAGTGCTAACTTGGACACTTGCATCATCAGCGACGAAGTGGACAGTGCTGTTGATTGGTAATGTTTCCCCGATACAACGGATGTCCCCCGCGACGACATGCGTGACGGCGCTCGCGAGTATCCGACGTACTGTGACTGTTTGAGTGATTGGCTCAAGACACTATACGTAGGCTTCTTCTTTGCTTTCTTACCGACAAGACATGTGCCATGTCGATCCACCGGAAGTGGCGGCACGTCTGTCTCGAACGAGAATGATAGCGTACCGTCGAGCTCGATTTGTTTCGTGGCAAGCAGAATTGGAGAGAACACCACATCACACAGACCTTGCACTGCGATTGAGAACTAAGACAATGATAATATACAGACAATGAAGGGTGAATATTCGTCCCCCCCCCACCTCTGTCTCTACAGTGCCTAAGGTTCGTACCAATGTCGATGCCTCCCAGAGTGGGTCATGTGACTCCTCTGAGGAGACCAGATTCGTTAGCTGGAATATGCTTCCGGTTGCTAGGATCTCTGTTTCACATAGGCCAGCACTTGGTGGGACTTGTGCACTACTACTTGCCTCGGGCTCGACTGTGTTATCCTGTCAATAATCACTCAGCAAAACGATGCATGAGCCCAATCCCTCCTTCATGAGTTGCAGATTGAGTGGAAGGCTTGTTGCCCGAAAACATTACCATAGCTGCCACGTCGGCCATGGCTGCCATTAAGCCCACAGTGACCACCTGGTCGACTGACTCGTTTGTCATCGGCTCTATCTCGCTCATGAATGAGACAGCGGCGGCGATCGTTGGATCGCGCGTTTTACGCCATTGTCATCTTACCAACACACAAGATGCAAGCTCCTGTATGTGCGCAGACAATGCACGAGATTCCAACAGTGTTGATAGAAGGCTTCCGAAAATAAAAGCAAGGCGCCTTGCTAGGGAGTGAATATCGTTTCCGCAGCCAGGCCAAAACGTCGAGTCAGTCAGAACGTGATAAACGGAAGCGCATGATGGTGACCGCATCTAACACGAGGGATCTTGACATGGATTCACGCGTCGGTAGGAGATCTCTGGCAATACTTTACCATACCTCACGTCCATCATTGCTGCACACTTAACTTTGAGATACTCCTACATCTTGACCATCACGGTGTAAGAGTATCTTAAGGCTTGATGCCACACACAAATAACACCCAACGCCAATGTACAGTGCGGTTTCCCGTTTATTACGCGCTACCAGTCTCCACCATACCCATTGCCTCATCATCCTCACTCTCTGTGTCGCCTACCCATCTTGCTTGACCCCTACCCGACTGGATTTCACTGACTTGCCAGCACTGTTGGCGATCGCTTTCACCTCTCCTGTCGACCGCGCCACATCCATCTTGCCAGCACCTCCGTGTATCCTCTAGCTAATGCACCACGGCCATCCAATGCATTCCCTCGCTGCTTCTACGTGCGCCTCCACACTGACTCACCCTACGACACCCACGTGCATGGTGGCCTTGCGACTCCTCCATTGCTCCGCCTCTACTCGAGTCTAGGCTCCACCTACTTTTGGTGCACCTTGCGCGCATTCCGAACCACTTCTAATAACGCACCAACGTTCTTCTTGTACAGCTCCAGCTTGGCGTGCACGTCGTTCCATTGCTCGGCGCCAAACCCGCGCTGCAGCGCGCGTGTGATGACCACCGTGCGGCGCAATTGGTCCACTTTGGCCGTGATCAGTCCGGCCGTGATGGCCTTGACCACCCACTCCTCCACAGCGTCGTCCTCGATCGCGAGCGCGGCCGCGATCTTCTCGAACGGCACCTCGTCAAAGCCCGTCGGCATCGCGCACAGTGTGAACTGACGCATGGTCGCGGCCAACGCCTCGGCATCCAACGCATGCTCCGTGAAGAAAGCCGCGCCGGCCGACTTCTGGAAGGCCGTGTACTCGGCCAGAGTCTTGGTGGAAACGATCAGCAGCAGCTCCACGAGCTTGCCGGCCTTGGCATCGGCCTGCAGTGCCACCACAGCCGGGTTGGCCGCCAGATCCACGCGCGCCAGGAAGCTGGTCTCGGGCTGCTGGAGCACGAGCTTGATGGCGCGCACCGCCACGTCCGTGACGGTGGCAGCCTGTGCCGCATCACACGTGCTTAGGTACTTTTCCAGGAACAGCAAGACCTTGACGCTACACGCAGGCAATCACGGTCGATCAAAATCAACACGAAAATAACCAACCAAAAAATCAGTCTCCAGGACGATCATTCAATCATGGCCATCCATCCATCCACGGTCAACCGCGTGCGTACATACCCCTGGGCATCCGTCTTAGCGAGCACATCCGCGATGATCAGGTACAGCGAACGGCGCTGGTCGGCCGTGAGCGACGACGCGTCAAAGAGGTTGTCCACGTCATCAAAGTAGCTACAAAGAGTAAAAACAAAAACAAAAAGTGTTGATGGTCACACAAGAGACGATTCAATGCCGTCAGAGATCCCCCACAATCCCATGTACATCGACGGAGCGCATATACGTATAGCGCAAAGCCACCAGACAATGCTGCACGCGCATGTACCTGCTGACAAGCTCCACGTTGTCCGTCTTGCTGGCATAGTCGATCACGGCCAAGAGCGCGTCAAAGCGAAGCGCCGGCAGCCCCACCGCCTTGTTGAAGAGGTTGGACGCACTACACCATCAACATCACCATCAGCATCACCAGTCCGCCAACCCACCAATCGCCACCATCACCGTCAGCGCCACCATCATCTCCACACAACAAAAACAACAGCACCAACGCATTGGCCAATCCATCTCGTTCGCTCGCTCACTCCGCTTACATGCGCAATCGCAGCAGGGCCTTGTCGTCCTGCGCGCCGGTGGTCAGCACCAGCAGCTTCTTGCCCTCAGCCGTGGCGGCCTCGGTGGGCAGCTGGCGCACCACATCGAACAGCATGTTGAAGCATCCTTCCACGTCCGTCTCCACCTCGAGCGTCAGCAATTGCGCGGCCTTGGGCGCCACAGCGGCCACCACGGCGGTCCAGTCGCCCTTCTTGATCTCCACCGCCAGGTCCAGCGGCTTGCCCGCCAGGTCCAGGAGCTTGTTCACGTACGCGACGAGGTCCGTCGCCGCCGCTGCCGTCGTCGCATTCGCCATGATGCTAGCCTGTGCCCTCGTAGTATTGCCTGATGCTTGCGCGTTTATCGGGATTTCCAAGGCCGATGCCTCCTTCCGTCCGCCTCCCTCCCCGATCGCGTCCAACAGCCAACCAACAATTCGCCAAGCACGTGGGATTGAGCAACTGAGCGCTTACCAGTTGCCCAATGAAGGGGTAAGGTCTATTATTTAAAGGTACCTACCTCGTGATACTGACCTTTTGCTACTTTTTCGACTGACGGACTGACTGACTGACTGACTGACTGACTGGTGACGCGCAATGACATGTTCATGCCCATGCATGCTCGCCTCGTTGGTGCTGGCTGACCGAGTGCATGGATTCGCTCGCCATTTCAATGGAAGATCCTTTGTTGGCTGTGAGAGTATGATGCCGTGCGCATTAGTGGTTGGATCGTATCGATCCGGAGAGAGAGAAGAGACCAATCATGACACCAACAGCTACAGTCAGCACGATGGGCGAACCTCATGCCAGTACATCATGATTCATGCATTTTGACTGCATCAAGTGTCATGCTCTTCCTCGCGTTGCAATTGTCCAGTGTCGATCTCATTGCCAGTCCATTCTCCCATGCACCAGTACGGATGAATCACGAGCGCTTCCCAGTAGGATGATAACACTCACTACCGCACAACAGCAGTTCCTTGGTCACACGAAACGACACCTCCGCCAAGGTCAAGAATACACCCACCAGCCACTGTAGTGTCGTTTCGCCCGCCACAGTCATATGCCTACAGCTTACGTGCCTCCTCCATCCTCCCCCCTCATCCGCTCTCATCCGCCCACTGCAACCTGTTGATCGCCGCACGCTTCATCATGGGCAAGAACGGCGTCAAGGTGATCATCCGCACGCGGCCCACGGCGCAGTTCGCGACCAACCAGATCTTCATCGACCCCGAGGAGAACGTAATCACGCTGCACAACGGCAACGGCAATGCGTCTTCATCCGCTTCATCGCCAGGCAAGTACGACGCGGGCAATACGTCTCCAAGTCGAGAACCCTCATCCTCATCCTCGTCGGCCGCGCCATCTAATCGCAAGGACTGCTGGCGCTTCAAATTCCATCAGGTGCTGCACAACGCCAGCCAGGACAAGGTCTATGCAGCGATCGCGCGCGACATCGTGCATGGCTCAGTCGTGGACGGCGTGAATGGCACCATCCTTGCGTATGGGCAAACGGGGGCGGGCAAGTCCTTCACCATGATTGGTGACACGCGCAACTACCAGCACCGCGGCATCGCGCCACGCGCGATCGCGCAGGTGTACGAGGAAGTGGAGAACCGCATTGAAGTGGCCTACTCAATCCATGTGTCGTACATGGAGATCTACAACGACCGCATCTACGACCTGCTCGAGGCCTTCCAGCCACAGCTGGTGACCGACACGATGGACTACCAGCAGCAGCAGCAGCAACATCGCGCGAGTGATAACCTGGTGGTGGTCGAGGATGCCCGCGGCACGTACGTGCGTGGACTCACGCAGATCGAGGCCATGACCGAGCAGGAGGCACTGGACCAGCTCTTCCACGGTGAGCTGCAGCGCACGGTGGCCGAGCATCAGCTCAACAAGCGCTCCAACCGCTCGCACTGCATCTTTACGCTCCACATCTCACAGAAATCGCGCGCGGGGGGCAATGAGCGCGTGACTCATAGCAAGCTGCACCTCGTGGACTTGGCCGGCAGCGAGCGACTGAAGAAGACCATGGAGGGGGCGCCTCGGTCCCTGTCTTCGCCGTCATCGTCGTCCTCCTCCTTCTCCTCGTCCACGGTGAAGAAGGAATCCATGTACATCAACCAGAGCCTGAGCTTTCTGGAGCAGTGCATCCTGGCGCTCGGTGCCAAGGAGCAGCGCCACGTGCCGTACCGACAAACCAAGCTCACGAACGTGCTCAAGGACGCACTGGGCGGCAACTCGAACACGCTCATGTTTGCCTGCATCTGGGGTGAGGGCAAGCACCTGGAGGAAACTATCTCGACGCTGAAATTGGCGCAGCGCATGATGCGTGTGCAGAACGAGGTGGCGTCGATTGTCGAGACGGACCCAATGATCCTTCTGCGCAAGTACGAGAAGCAGATCAAGGAGCTCAAGCATGAGCTGGTGATGCACGACGCCCTCGTGGAGCGCACGGGCGTCGTCTATGACGAGCATACGCCCGAGCAAAAGCACCAGCTGTATCAACTCGTGCGCCAGTACGTGGATGCCGCCACGCGTGAGCAGGAGGATGACCTACTCACGCTCACCAGCATGCACGAGATCCGTGAGCTTTTTCGCCAGTTTAAATCGCTCTTCAAGGACGTGGAGCGTGATGCTTTAGCGCACGGCTCGGGCAATGGTGGGGGTGCTGGTGTCGGTGGTGCTGGCTCGATTCGAACGCATTCCGCTGGATCGAATGCGTCTCGCTCGCAGACCTCTAATGCCTCGCGCACGGATATTCATCACCACGGCGGTGGTAATGGGGTGGATGGCACTGGTCAGGGCGTCGGCGCGGAGCTGGTGGGTGAGGATGACCCATCCAGCGTGGGCTTTGGGCTGGGCCACGCCGCGAACGCCGCTCGGCCCGTGACCGTGGACGCTGAGAAACGCAAAAAGGCCGCGTCAGGTCAGGGAATGAGTGCGAGCCACGCCAAGGAGGGCGGGCATGGTGGTGGTGAGGACGGTGGTCATCGAGTACGGCATCGCAGTCCGTCGCCCACGCGGTCTCCACCCAAGCCAAGAGGTGAGGGCAAAAGAGGAGAGGACGACGAGCTGGGCGAGGAGTCCGGTGACGGAGAGGAGGAGGAGGACCCGCAGGCGTCACCGCCACGAGCGCTGTCGCACTCGTCACGGCTCAAGAACGACGCGTTCCAGTTCTACAAGACGGGCGTGGGTCGGAAGTTGCACCGCCAGCTGCAGGACGAGAAGGAGACGTTGCTGGACTGCAAGCAGAAAGTCAAGATGATCACGGCCAAGGTAAACGGCGTCAAGCAGCAGATAGATGACGTCAAACTCAAGCTCGAAGAGAAGCGATCACAGCGTGGCGGTGGTGAGAAGCGCGCCGGTGGTGGAGGTAACCACCGCGGTCCAGGTCCTGCTGCTGCTACTACTACGGCGGTGATGGCGACGACGCCCGAAGTCGTGGATGAGGAGGAGTTCTTGCTCATGACGGCCGAGCGCGAGGCCAAGCGCGACTACCGCTCCCTGTTTGACGATCTCAAGGAGGCACGCGCAGAACTGACGTTTACTGCGCGTAGCGTGGAGATGGTGCGTATGGAGCTCGTGCGCGAGTTTGAGGACTGGTTCGAGGACGAAGGCCATACGTTTGCCGGAAGGAAGCCCGCTCGCGTGGGCAACGGTGACTACAAGCTGGGCATGCGGGGGGAGGAGGAGGAGGAGGAGTTTCGTGGGGATGCCAGCCGTGGCGCACGCCTGGCGAGCTCCTGGAATAGGGAGGATAAGCTGGACGATGGCGAAAAGTTTGACCAGATGGAGGTGGCCCGTATTCGTGCTCAGGACCCCGACTCACTGGCCTTCTTCCAGGCGCAGAAGAAGATGCGGCAGCACGCGGGGGCATCCACCACACAGAATAAGGCCTTGCGGAAGAACAAGCGAGGCGTCTAATAGTGCGTCATCCAGGCAGTGAGAGAGAGAGAGAGAGAGATAGGAGAGGGGACATTGGTCCAAGTAAGATGCAAGAGATCGCGTAAGCAATGACAAACAGAGGACTGTAGTTGAGATGATGGATGCGCTCGTCTTGCCACATCCACACAAACAAGAGGGGGGTTACGACCTCCATTGGAAGGTAGCGTACGACTTGTTCGGTTGTACTCGTGCGATAGATAGAGCACGCTCTTTCTACGTTGGCGCTCGCCCCGAGCGTGTGCGCGGCAGGAAAAAGCCACTGCCCAGGTCATTGAGCAGATCTGTCTCATCCTGCTCGAGCGGGTCGAACGCGTCCTCGTTCGCGGCCGTCGACGCGCTAGGGTCGACGGACCTGTCACGATGCCGGTCCTTCTTCTTCTTGTGCTTACTCTTCTTCTTCGTGGGCGTCGCCTCGGGGCTGCGTTCGCCCATGGCCAGCAGTTCGTCCACCTCGTCCGTATTTTCATCGCGGAACCCCTGCGGTGGCCGCTGTGAGCCATGCTGACTGTGAGCCCCTCGACTCGCGATGGGTGGTTTCTCGGCGTGAAAGCCCGACCCGCTGGGAAGAATCGGCGGGGGTGCCTCTACGCCGTTCAGTGTGCGTTGCCCTGTGGAGGACCGTGTGCCCTGCCGTGACCCCTGTCGTGACTGCAACCGGTCGCGAGGCTGATACCCATCCGATGGTAGCGGCGCCAAGAGGTCATCCTCGTACCCACCCGCCCCGTGATGATGATTTGGGTGATCGTACGAGGAATCCAGCAGCGTGCGGTGGTGCTTGTCGCTTTTCCCGTCGCGGGATCGCCGTCGCCCGCCGCCGTCCGCTTTCGTGCTGTTGGTACTGGACTCGCCGTTGTGTTTCTTACTGCTGCTTCTTGCCTCCCTGCTGCTGCTACCTGGGGATGTATCAAGTTGTGGCACCTGAGGCGGTTCCTCCTTCTCTTTGTCTCTATGACGGTGATGAGAGGCCGTCGCGGAGGGCACCCGTGATCCACCACCAACACCACTACTTCCCGCAGTCGGTGATAGCACACGATGTGTGAGCTGGGTCGGGTCCGACCACTTGACTTGCTGCTCGTCCATCCTGCTGTAGTGCGTGGAAGTGGCCTTGGAACTCGTGTCGACAACTAGCACACTACCTGATGGTGACGACGATGACCTACTGCTGCTGGAGGCCGACGCCTTGGGTGGTCTGCCGCGTCGTACCCCATTAGAGGCCGAAGATCCGATCGACCGAACGCTGGCGCTGCCCACTGAGCACGAGTCATCATCCGAGAGCACTTCAGCGCCCCCCGACTCGACCGCACTATTGGTGCCACTCGCGAGGCCACCATTCCCCAAGCCAAGCGTGGGGAGTTTGATTTTCTGAAAGTCACTGCGCGGCTTGATCTTGGGCAGTTGCCACTCCGCCTTGTCATCCAGCCAGACGGCGCGTTCCCAGACCTTGACCAGTTCGTTCTGTGGCAGGAAGAGCTCCACGAGCTGCTCCAGCAGCTTGCTTTCTCGCGTTTGCTCCCGAATCGTGTCCAGCAAGTGCTCCCGCTCGTGCTCAAACTCGTTGGTGAGATCCACTACCTCCTGCCGCGCAGCCTCGAGTTTGCTGCGAAACTTGGCCTCTTTCTTCTTGGCAGCCGCCAGCTGTGTCTGGGCGGATTCCTGGGCCGACTTGAGCTCTTCCTCCACCATTTGCTTCTCCAGGGTGAGCGCGCGGCGTGCCGCCTCGAAGCGTGCCTCCTTCTTGGCCTTCTCCTTGAGCTTGATCTGCGTGCGGCGGTACTCCACCTGCTGCTTGAGAAGCGTGATTTCCGAGTCCTCCAGCGGAGTGCCATCCGGTCCGCATGGCCCCTTGTGCTTGTTTCGCGTGGACGACAGCGCTCCTCCACCCAGGATCTGGCTCTCAATCTTCTTGAGCTTCTGGGAAAGCTCCTCCTTCTCACGCAGGTGCGAGGCCATGGCCTGCTGCGCGCGCTCGAGCTCCTTGCCCATGCGGTCCTGCTGGTCCAGCATGGCTTCGTTGCGTAGCTGCAGCTCGGCGCGCTGCCGCTCGTGCGCATCCGAGACGACTTCTTTCACCACGACCTGCTCCACGACGCGCACCTCGGGTGGTCTTTGCGCCGCCAGCTCAGCCTCCTTCATGAGTTGTTGAGCCCGCGCCATCATAGCCTTGGCCTCGGCATCCACGCGGGCGGCCTCACGAAGAGCGCGGGCCTGAGTCTCGGCTTGTGCTTTCGCTTCTGCTTCCGCTTTCGCTTTCGCTTCGGTCTCTGCTTGAGCACGAGCCTGCCTACGCGCATGCTCCTCCTCGAACGTGTCGTTGACTGCCGTTCGAGGTGACTGAGAGGAAAGTGGTGCGCCTTGCTCTTCACTATCGTCGTGCCCATTATGGGTGGCAGACGACGCTGACGAACCTCTGGAATAGTTGCTGCTACGTGTTGAATTGGCCGAGCTTGAGTCTCGCCCTTCCTCGTTTCTAGAACCGCCTTGTTCTGGTTGCTGCTGTTGTGCTTGACGTTCACGCAGTGCCTGAGCTTCCTCCATCATGCGCTGCGCGCGGGTCATCATCTCAGCGGCCTCGCGTTGGTGGCGAAGCACCTCTTCTCGCTCTTGCTCGCGCTCCTGTTGGCGCAGCTGGCGATCCTCAGCCTCTCCGCTTGCCGGTCTTCCTTCTCCTCCTCCTCCGCTTCCCGTCGGACTCAGCGGCCTCGAGGGCGTGGACGTGCCGCTGGGGTTGTCCCGCCCCGATCCACGTGACTGCGACTGGGACTCGAGCATCTTGCGCAGACGCTCGATCTCCTCCTTGTATTCGCGTAGCTTGGCATCCTTGGGGTCCTCGTTCACCATGGGCTTGTTCTTGATGTTCTTGGCGCGATTGGCGTAGCGCAGCGTGGACAGCGTCTCGTCGTAGTTGTAGTCCGCGGGGCTAATCGCCGCGACCATGAGCGTCTTGGTATTGCCTCCCAGCGAGTCCTGCAGCAACCGCGTCAGCTTGGAGTCGCGGTACGGGATGTGCTTGCCCTTGCCGTCCACGAGCGCCGAGATTACGTTACCCAGCGCCGACAAGCTTAGATTGATCTTGCAGCCTTCTTTTAATCGGCTCCCCGTCGCACCGGTCTTGCTTTGCCGTTCGCTGCCCGCGAGATCCACCAGGTTGAGCTGCCTCCGACCCAATCATTGGCCCACCACCAATACACACTGATCAGTACCCGTGGCAATAGCGCTAGTGGTTGCACTCTCACGAACGCCCAACATGATCGTGCAGCTCGCGTACCTTGCCAGCCTTGAAGCGTTCTTGATCGCCCACTTTCTCGCTTACTTCGACCACGACGGTGAAGATCGAGTGTGACCGTGACGAGCCCTCGTTCTACGCAAGCAGCAGCCATAGCCCGATTGCAAACGGAACAGCCATTGTAGGCATCAGCTCGTATTCAATCCAGCACCATAGCTATGCTTTAGGTGCAGCGCAAGCACCTCACCAACCAATTAAACGCACCATGAGTGTGGCGCCAACCGTGCGGTTCTTGAACCCCTTGTTCATGACGCGGTTAATGGCGTCGACGTTGCTGACGACGACATCCGTGAGGTCCTTGACGTAGACCGTGCCGTCGGCGCCCTCCTTGAGGTCGAGCTTCTTCTTCTGATCATCCGACAGCAGGTCCCGGATCTCTTCATTGTAGATCTCAAGATAGGATGCTCGCACCATGTACTCCTTGCTCTGGTCGGCGCCAATGTTGTCAAAGATGTGGTCAAACGAATGCGGGATCACGCCGCGCAGTTCCGGCGGGCTATCGCAGCCCTGCATGGTGTGGGTCTTCCCGCATCCGGTCTGTCCGTACGCAAAGATGGTTCCGTTGTAGCCTTCAAAGATGCTTTCCACAAGCGGGAACCCGGACTCGTCGTA
>JAADWT010000269.1:0-25326 GCA_023336285.1 Pythium grandisporangium
CGCCCATGATGCAAACGTCGCGATTGCGCCAGTGAGAACCTAATTTCACAATCAACGATCAAAGAGTACGTCAGACCTATGCGTCGGCGATCAGCTTTGGCATAGTGTTGTGCGAGATGGTTGCGTACATCTCCCTGCCCTATCCTCAATTACTCTCAGACTTCTGCTGGTCTCCTCATTCCCTAGACAAGAGTAGAGAGACTTCCAAAAAACGGCCGAACTTGGTGTGAGTGAGAGATATCTCAATCATGAGAAATGCCCCTACAGTACAGTGTATTTGTACTACTGGTGCGGCTGCTGTGCGGCCTTACCCGCAAGTTTTGAAGTGACGAAGTTTAGTTTTGTGTGCAATAACTTCTAGAGATCCCACCCACATGTTGCACGAATGTGACGTGAAGGCACGCAACATCTCCCAGCCAACATAATTACACGCTTGTGGGCGAACCCCGCGAACGGGGAACAGCAAAGTTAGCGATGATGAGCGAGGAGGAGATCTGCGAGAATGAAGCGGCGCTGGCCGGTACGAGCACTACGTCCCAATAAGAGGTGTGCGCCAGCGGCGGAATGGAACCCGTGGGTCTCTCTGACGATATGCTTGCTCTGTATTCACGTTGGCTAGTATTCGCTAAGGGCGAGAGCGAGGAGATCTCGCCCGTGCTGCTCCGCGTGCTGGATGGCCTCCGCCAGACAGGTGTGCCATACTACCCGTGGCCTCACCTGCGCGCGCTGCTGGTAGCCAAGCTCAAGAGCGCTGTGGACGAGATGCATGCCGCGGACAAGAGCTCCACGGTCGTGGTGGGCTGGAGCCCGACGAATAAGAACAAGTACGAGGAGCGGCGGAACAACCTGGCGGCGCAGCTTGCCGCGTTCGAAGGGTACGGATGCGCAGCGTATGCGTGGTTGTCGATAACTACAGCCACTCACTTTTCTTTACACGTTGGCGGGCTGGGCTGATGCATTGTATTGCTCCCCATGATAGCCCTCCCTTCACACTACAGCGCCTGGCCGAAGTGATCATGGACCCACACAAGACGTATAAGACGATGAACAAGCTCTTCAACGCGCTGGAGAAGGTACTGTAGTGCAGTTTAATGAGAGGCGACTCAGTGGCGGAGACGGATGACGGGATCTAATGGCGAGTGTTGTATGCCTTTTTCGCGTGCGTGTCGACCATGGTAGCTCCTCGCCGTGACATCCAAGATCGATGTCGTCGATCCTCGAAACCCAGCTCCGGTGAATGATCCGGAGCCACCAGCACCACCGGCCGTTGCAGTGACTACTCCGGTCGCAGCTCCGCTCGTGCAGGGTAATGCGGATCTCGACGTGGTGGCAAGAGCGCCGTGGGCCGATGGAGAAGCAACATCGTAAAGGCCAACGCACAGGCGTATGCAGCAGCTGGTGGTGTATGCGCGACTGTATGTCTGACTACGGTCGTGGCGATGAAACGTGCATTTCAGCGTCTATAGCAGGGAGGTCGTCACAGTGTCATGGGAAATGAAGTGAGTGGGGTGAGGTTTATTCAATTCAATCAAGACAAAAACAATCTAGGAGCAAAAAAGCAATGCTGAAGAAGTCATTACGGAGGGGGGGATCGTTTGTGATATTGTGCTGATGTTAGCGCAAACGCATGGGTGTGGACGTGGATGGGTAGCTAACCGCGAGCATGAGCCAGGTGACAGTTAAACCCTCCGGGTACGCGAAACGACGCACTGCAAGACCGAATTGCACGCCTCGGCCGTGGCGACTAAGCAGATCTGCGACCAGATTGTGGCATTCGAGAGTGGCCATCACGTCCTGCACGGCAGTGGTCGTGAACATGATGGGCACCCCTTGAAATGTCGAGCCTTCCGGCACGAAGCGCGTAATGCTCTGCTGAAAGAGCTCATTTTCGAGCTGTGCGACGCCGTAGACGCGCTCCATCTCGTACGAATTCAACGCTGGGAGGAGGTAAAAGCTCAACTCGTCACTCCATCTTGTGGCAAAGCCACTGGCTCGACGGTGGGAGCTGATCTGTTTTCGCAGCGTTGTTGACCAGAGTTGTTCTTGGGCCAGGCACGCGCCATAGTCGGGTGGTACGAGTGTCATGGTGGGTTGTGGGAAGGGAAGATTCGCAATCAATTGCGGGTTCATCGCCTTCCAGGCTGCCTCATCCTCTAGCGTGAATGAGCAATCGCTCAGCTTCCACCGCTGCGGCTGAAGGTTGGCGTAAAAATGAGTCCCGCTGAAAACACAGTCAATACTGCGATAGCCATGTCGTGATGCTGCGCTGGCGCTGCGTCGAAGATAATGGCGCTCTCCCGTAAGCGATTCCCAAAACAAGATATCACTGCACACCGACACCGACACAACACAATGGTAAGACACGCGTACCTTGCGTTCTTTCAGGCCGATTTTGGGGCCGCAAAGCAATGGTTGGATCCACTCACGTACTCTGGTTTATCTGGATACGTGCTTCTTGTCATGACCCAGACGTGACCGACTACGGCTGCTGTACTCCTAGAAAGCGGAGAGCGCAAGGAGTGAGATACTTGCTTCGTTGTCGTGATCGTACCAATGCAAACGTAGGCATCCAATCCGCAACCGAGCAGTAGAGATGCGAGCAGGACCTATTGCAACCAAACGAAAGCAAACGAGTCAGCATGGCCAATGAGAGGAGCCCAATGGTTTTGTGCAAGCCAGCACCCCTCTCACCGCGTGATCCTGAACGCTCCCCTTCCCAAGAACAAGGAAGGCGGCCATAGATCTCCACACTTCGTCACTGGCCCCATTACCAATCGTAGCACAATGTTCATGCGGAAGTAGAGCCACAAAGCGTGCTGCCTCGCTTGGACTGCGCACTGCGCTTGGAGCACGCAGCGGTGCGAGGAACTTACTCATCATGCGGAAGCAACCTTCGTCATCCTCCGCAAAAAGCTTAACCAGTCGCTGACGCTGCGCCGCCCGTTCGAACAAAAGTTCTTCTGCTCTCTCGTGGCTGTTCTCACGGCCTCCATGCGCGGCGATATTCTCTTCCAGCGCCTTGGTCTCGCTACGATACTCCTGCCACCATTCCTTGGCATGCCGATAAAAGGTATGTCTCCGTGTGTTTTGCTCCAGGGTGTCTTTACTCAGGAATGCCGTCACGTCACGTGCGATCATCGCTGTGCGCTCAACATGCAGCAGATCGGCGCGGAAATCCAACGAGCCCACAGGCACTTTCATTTTGTCAACAAGTGAGACCGGGAAATGGACGAGCTGTGTCGTGGAGCATAAGACCCGCCGCCAATCCAGCGCGTGTGTCGCCATGAGCTCACGGCGCAGCTCTCGCCATTCTGTGTGAGACGTGGAGGGATTGCTCGCCACCACTCTTTTGGTTACCTGCAGCAAAAAGACTCGGATCGGTTCGGCCACGAGACAGAGCGCCTCCCAGGGCTCCACGACTTCGACCTCGTACAGTTCTCCGCTCTTGGTTCGTCCTGCACGTGTCGGTTGTGGCGTGACACGCAACCGGAAGTGCTCGTCAAACGCTGGGTCCACACAGCATGGCACGTCACGTGACGAGAGGCGTTGCGACTGGAACGCTACCACCACGCGGAAGAATGAGCAGACATCGCCCACGTGGTGCTGCCGGCCGTTCGTTTGATTAGGGTCCTCGTTATCACACTCTGTAGCTTCGTTTGTGAGCTGGTCGACAAATGCCCGACCACCAGCAAGACGTAGGTAAATAATCTGTTGTTCAGGTGCTGTCGACGTTGCTGCTGTTATGGTCGCTGCTCGCATCTCGTTATGATCCAGACCGCGGCTGTGGCAAGCGCTTTCTCCTTGTTGCCCATCGTGACGGTCATTCTTGACGGATGCTAGCACGTGCTGCACGAGCTCACTCTGCAAGATCTCGCGGATAAGCTCGTCATCTACATGAACCGATGACTTGGGCTCATCTACCGTTGTCTTGACTACATCGTTCTCTGGACTGGACACTTCTGGTATAGCTGGCACGTTTCGAGCGCCTACCAACGCCGCTTTACTCAGGATCAACTCGCGAATCTGGCGGTAGACCACATCTTCACGCAATTTAGCATCGATCGCGGAGCGCAGCGAAGTGATCGCGGCATCACCATTGGCTTCGCCCGCGCTACCCGATTGAGGTTGTGATGGCGGTGGTGATGAGACTGCTGCTGCGTGGACACTGGGTAATGGTGAAGGCGTATTCATCGCGCTCAACCTCGGTTTCGTACGCGTATGCGATGTGTACCACCCTGCACACCCAAGGGATGACTGCTGGGTTGGATTGAATGGAGAGACCATTGCAATAGTCAAAGGGGAGGATAGCTAGACGTTGCGCATGAAAGGTCACAATCAATTCTGGAAGCACCTGTCTCTATCAGGTAATAGTCTAGTGAAGAATGGTGGCATGAGTTGGTAGTGTGGTGTTTAAATGGACACGGACGAGGATTATACGTACCTGATGGCATCAGGTACGCCAACGACACCTGGGAAGCACCGCCCAGCACTAGACCCGCTCGTGGGTCGCACGGATTCAGTGGAAACCAAGCACGAGACGACGAGTCTTGGCTACGCGCACGGCTTTCCTAGTGCGGAGCGATTTCTCCGCCTCGAGGGGCGTCTTGATGAGCTGCAAGAACAAGTCGCCTCCACGCAGCAGATGATTCGCGACCTCGGACAGCTTATTGAGCAACAGCAGCGTGTACGCCGCTTAGTTCCCTCCCATGGAGAGTGAAGAAGAGGAGTTGAGGGGGTCACTGACAGTGTGGAATCTTGGTGTTGTTTGTGAAAGATGTACAAGGCCAAGACCAACCTGCACAGCCTGACCGCTCAAGTGCTCAAGAACCAGCTCCACCTGGCGGCGCGTGGACCATCAACGGCCGAGATTCTTCCGTTCCTGGGCTCCCAATCGGTTAGCACCAACCCCACAAGCACCGACACTGGGGATGCGGTCGTCGTGCCATCCGCTGATGAACTAAGATCATTCGATGGCCACGAGTGCACGATAAATGAGGAAACCGCACAACTAGCAGACCAGGACCTGGCCCGTTTGCCACCAGCGATGGCCACCTCCTCACGCACGCATGCATCGGTGAAGCGACCAAGCGCGTCCAACCCAATCTACATGCACACGGAGACCAAGAAGAAGCACAGCCTCTCACAGGCAGCCACCCACGCGGCGTCATTTGTGACTGACCTGGCGCGTACCGCATCGCGCAAACGGGTCTCGATACCAAAGCCCAAGCCTGAGTCACTCGTAGCGTCCGCTTCGGTTACCCCGAGTCATGACAGTAACCAGGTCATGACCCGCAAGTTCTCCATCAGTTCCTTGGATCTGAATAAGCCGGTGCATAATTCGAGTTTCAGCTTTATCTCGCGATGGTCGCGCACCTTATTCAAGAGGCGTGTGGAGCCCGCCGTCTCGCCACAAGAGATCATGGATGCACGTGCCGGCGACAAGGTGCATCGCTTCACGATTCGTCATGATACCTTCAAACGGTCCGTGTGGGAGGTTGTCGTGTTAATTGTGATCCTCGCTGACGTGACCGTCACGCCGTTGTCGCTGAGTTTTCAGTACACGGCGCGCGGAGTGGTTCTCTTCAATTATATTGGCGGCATTATCTTTTTCTGTGATTTTTGTATCAACATGCTGTCGTCGTACACATCCGAACGTGGCGAGTTGATCTCTGGGCCATCGGCTACGATCAGGCATTACTTCCTCAGCACCATGGCGCTGCCCGATCTGTTGAGTTGGTTCCCGTTTGAATACATTGTGGCCTCGGACCAAGGCCGGTTCCTAGGCATTGCCAAGGTAATTCGCCTCGCTAAGGTCAGCCAACTCGCGCGCCGATTTAATTCGTCCAAGAAGGCCGGGTTCTTCCGCTTTATCAACCTGCTTGGCACTATTCTGACCGTGAGCCACTGCCTCGCGTGCTACTGGAACTGGATCGCCGTCGAATGGCGGGCCCACGAGGGGGCCTACAATGAGATGCCACTTAGTATGCGATATGGACACTGCTGGGCGGTGATGATCGGCACAATGAACGCCAGCCCCCCGAGAATGTACACCATGGTGGAAGAAGTCTCTGTGGCCACGATCATGCTGATTGGTAACTTGCTGCAGGCCACTGTGTTTGGTTCCGTAGCCGTGCTCATCTCGTCCTTTGACGAAGAAGAGGTGGCGTACAACAAGAAACTCATCTCCACTTACGAGCGATGCAAATTCCTGGACATCCCCGAGCCGCTGTCGCGCCGCATCCAGGGCTATTACGAAAACCTGTACCGTGAGATGCGCAGCGTGAGCACGGATGCAGACTCGTTCATCAACGAGTTGTCGCCGGCGCTGATCTGCGAGGTCAAATTCCAGCTGTATCGCGACATGATCACGCAGATCCCGTTCCTGTCAGCGTCCCATATCAACCCCGTGGTCATCGAGATGCTCATCCTGCACCTGCGCGTGGTCATTTACATGCAAGACGACGTGCTGATGCGCAAGGGCGAGTTTGGAGACTGGATGGGGTTCATCGGCTCCAAGGGCTCGGTCGGCGTGCTGGATCCCAACACGGACGCCTCGCAGACCCGCAAAATCATTCGTATCCTGCGCAAGGGCGACTACTTTGGCGAGATGGCACTACTGCATCGCGCCACACGGTCGACGACAGCGATCGCGCTGGCCTGGGTGCAGATCCACGTCCTGTGTCGCAATGACTTGGATGACGTCAAGGAGCAATACCCCGAGCAGGCCGAAATCCTAGAGGAAGAGATTCGAAAGTACATGAAGTCCAAGGTCACGTACAAATAGACGTTAATAAACTGTATTGGCGTGCACAGATCGATACAGTAGCAAGCGCGTGGTGTGATGTGATGTGGTGGCGTGGCGTGGAGCCGAGGAAAGCTGTCTATTAGTTGACCTGGATACGGTAAAGCCGCACCGAGTGATCTGCACTGGCACAGGCGAGTAGGCAACACCCGGAATCCGTCACCGGTGACCAGCCGAGACGAGAGATGCTCGCTGACGGCAAAAGCGCCGCTGGAATCGTGAATACTGGCTTGCATGCCTTACTAAGTTTTGTATCCACTTCAGTAATATTGTCATCGGTAGATGAAGAGGAGGAGATGTCAATGGAGAACAAGCGAATACCTCCGTTTTCAAGACCCACAGCGAGGAGGCACGTGTTCAGACCAGCCTCCAGGGGGGCAAATGCCACCGCTGTCACCGCGCTTTCCAATGTGATGGCTTCACTAGCTTGTCGCCACGAGTTTCCGTGTGCTTGCGACCATATCGCAAACGATTGATCACGCGCGCCCGTGGCAAAGATGGTGGAATCGGGCGACCACGAGCAGCTCCAGATGATGCGCTTATGTGCCTTGACGCGGTCCACGAGCACGTACTTGCCATCCTCGCGCTGTCGTTGGAACAAACAGAAGTGCCGATCGCGGGAGACAGAGATGAGAAACTCATCGTTGGGGGAGAACTCGAGCTGCACCACCGAGCTCTTGTGGCCACCCAATGGTGTCTGGAAGACGCTCCAGTCGCGCGTGTTCCATAGCCAAATCGCTGCGAATTTTTCCTCGCGAGACTTACATGCGGACGCGATCAATGAGCCTGAACCATTCGAGGCCACGCAAAGCAGCTCATTACCGTGACCATAGAGTTTGCGTTGCTCCGGCCAGAGCGTCGCTGTCGCTAATGTGTCACCTACGGGCAAACGGACGCCAGTGGCGGCGTCAACAAGTGCGTATCCCGCATCAGCAACAGGTGCGTTTTTCTTCGCTTGTTCGTCTTCCTGTGTCGTCGTCGATTCTGAAGAGGAATCCACGGCCTTGTTGGTCAAACTAAGCTCAGGCAAGTATGCGTGGTGCACACGTGGCTCGCGCTTTGCTCCTTCATCGTTACCCGTCAATAACTCGACGGCATCTCCTTCTCTTGAATCAGTTTTCGTTCCCTTCATGGCCCGCACGAGGTGGCTGATCGCATCAGGGGCTTCAAATACTCGCAAGATCTTTTCATCGGCGCCGCATACGAATCGATCATTGAAGATGCGACCATCTGGTGCAGTCGATGGAGTGGTGCCCGCGATGAACGTGGCGCAGTTGATATCGTACCCATGCACCTGGGCGCGTGAGATCTCGTGCCATGAAGATGGGACTTGGATCGTCGTCTTGGTCATTGCTTTCGTTATTGACTTGGTGTCGTTCTCAGCAGCTTGCACTGACGGTTCCGATGCATACACGGGCGCGATCATGCGGGTCGTTTGGTCCAGCGAGCACGACAGCAAGTAGTCACCACGAGGAGACCATGAGAGGTCAGTGACCAGCGCATTGTGGCCCGTGAGCGAGCAAGTCGGCAGAAAGAGTGTGGATGGTGCTGGCTGCTGCTGCCAACGTTCAAGCTGGCCCGCGTAATTAAGTGCCAGCAGATCCAATCGATCACCCTCAGACGGCAGCACAACGCTGGCGAGGATGCCGTTGCCTCCATGCACGCCAATGCGTAGTGACGATGACCAGGAGGTGACCTCAGCTCGCGTGGGTTTTACTTGAACCGATGAGCCCGTTTCGGACGGGATTGCCTTCTCTTCCGTCTTCTTGTGCCACACGATGATTGTGTTATCCATAGAGCTGGACACTAGCGCCGATGTCGTGCCCTCACCCGACACTAGTGAGCCAGTCACCGGAACACGTGTCCACGCCAGTGAGGTGACCCAATCCTCGTGGCCGACCAGCAATGCGTCAAAGCTCACCTTGTACTCGAAGCTGTGCCCCCGGGCGTGATACCCGGCGCTGGATGCCGAGGTAACCATTGATTCCGTGGACGACGGTGGTAAACTGGCACACCGTGTGATCTTCCAGAGGCGGACACGGTGGTCCTGGGAGGCGGAGGCCAGCAGCACGGAGGTGTCATCGCGTTTGTCATGCTCCGGGTCGAGCCGCTCGAAATCCACTGCGCGGATCCAGCGGCGATGACCCTCGAGCGCGATCAGACGGAGCAGTGCCCGCTGCCCAGCTGGGATTTCAAACAAGTACACCTTGCCATCCACGCCCCCCGAGGCGAGCATCACGTCTTGCTCCTGTTTGTGGCCCCGCGCGAACCAGGCCATACTGGCCACTGACTCCATGATCGCTGTCACGCCCAACGACAGCGTTGCTACAGGTTCCACGGCCGCAGCGCAGTCGACTACGGCACCATGCACCTGCTCAAACACGCACAAGTGGCCATCCGAGAAGGCGACGACGTACAGCCATCGCTGCTGAGTGCGGATCGCCGTTAGAGCCGACACAGAGGCCGCGTCGATGGGAACATCGGCCTCACCCATAGATCCCCCACGGGTCAGCACGTACAGCTGCCAGTCGCTGTCGTTGCTGCCAGTCTCTTGTATCGCGTCACTGGCTTGCGCATTGGTCGTGGCATCGGTTCTACTGCTCTCATCCATCCAGAGGAATACGTTCCCCTCCGAGTCCCCGGCCAGTACTCGGCGATGCCGCGATGCCGAGTCATCACTCGCCGCACCATCATCCTGCAACCCAGTGGGGTCATACAAGTACACGCTGGTAATCCTCGTGGACGGCGCGGTGGTTACGTGGTGCTGCAGCACGGCGCGGACATGGAGAAGCGCGGGGCTCGCCTCACTCGCGGCGCTGCTGCGCTTCTTGGCCACGAGCGCCACGCCGTTTTGCGCACCGTATGCGCTGCAGAGCGCGGCACTGGAGGCCGCTGGCGCGCATTGGCTGGAGCGCCACGCACTGTTCCCGCAGCAGGCGTTGGAGACGGCGTTGCAGCCCACGGCGATATGCTCGAGCGCGGCCGCCACGTGCATGGTGAGCGTCGCACGAGAAGATGTTGGATGAGGATGATGGTGATGATCCCAGTAGATGTCACCGCCATTTGAATGGATCCGCTTTATACGTCGGTAGTACTACCAATAGTTGACTTTAACGAGTCTAATTTCCGTAGTAGTAGTAGTACAAGCCTGGACTGCATCCATGGAAACGATGCGCTGGGCGAATGGGAATGGAAGCGGCAACGCGCCCATGGCAAGCGCCACGACGGCGCTGGACCTGCTAGCGAGCCAACCCGCTGCGGGATTCCTCACAGGCATATCCTGCGTGGACGCGCCCGTGCGCTCTGCTCACGGTGGGCAGCAGGGTGACGGCTTCCAGCCGCGCCAGGTCGTGGAACTCACCGGCCCCGCGGCGTCGCCGACGATGCTCATGCTCATGCACGTGATCGCATCCTTCCTGATGCGCCACCAGGGTGACGCATCTCGCGAGATGGTCTACGTGTTTGACCACGAATGTGAATGCAGCGCCGCGGCGCTGCTGGCAGTAATGGAGCGTGTTGCTACTGGCGACACCGTCAATGCTCGCAAGGTACGAACGTTGTTAACAAGCCAAAATGACAAAAAAAGCTGAGAGCGCTAGTGCGTATATACGCTTACGATGCATCCATGTGGCCCATGCTGAATGAAGCAGGAACATGCTCGTCGAGCCATGGCGCGGGTGGTGCTTTTCCGCTGCCGTGATACGTTCCAGTGGCTCGCCACGTTGACGCAGCTGCATTACCAGCTCCTTGAGGCAGAACCCGCTCGTACGTGACAGGGATGGCGTTGCGCGATGCTTTGTGTTAACCGTGGTATACTGGCTCCATACATAATAACGTTCGTTTATATTTTTCTTCTGGGCAGCATTTCTTGTTGTGATCAACTGCGTCGGATCTTTCCACCCGATCGATAAGGTGCCGGCCAGTGCAATGAACAGTACCCAGATGGATGCGGGAATAGGATTTTGGAGGTACTGATAGCTTGTGGATGCCGCAGATGACGGCCAAGAGCGTGGGTGATGGCTTGGCGTTGACCGACCAGGTCTTTGTGTCCCTCAAGGAGTTTATCCGCTTCCACTCACCCATCGTGTTTGCCACGAGACGAACGGCAACAACGGCAGCGTCGACCTCAGGTCCGTGAGGAGAAATATCACTGAATATCTGAACCCAAGTGCGATAGACAGCCCGTGTGACTGATACCCGAATTTTGACTCGTGCCTCCTCGATGTCCAGCTCGATCAGAGTGGGAAAGCTCCGACTCGGTGCCTTCCTCCTGGACACGGCAGGTCAGCAAGCGGGTTCAACTGCGATCGTCTGTGTCCAAACGAGGCGAGAATACAGATGTGGGCTCGAATTTCGAAGCGAGATGCGTTAGCCACGGCAAAAGGTACGATATGAGATGGCAGTCACTCTCTGGGTGTGGTTTTATTTTTGAAATGTCAAATAATATTGCGGATTGATCGTTGTACTAATTTGCTGTTCTTTCGCATCCGCTCTCAGTCGGTTCTTTGATATCCGGACCTGCGGCCTCGAGCTGATTGAAAATGAGAGGGAACGACCATCACCACAACTTGGTACTACTCGTGTCGCCTCAGTTCCAGCTCACGAGTCTACCCTGAAAACCCCGGACCATGCGTTGAGCGCTGCTGACTTGTGGATGCAGTCATAACGTACGCTTCCGAATAACTCTCCAGTTGAAGCTGTGCGCACGCAAACATTTTCCTATGATGGGGTTAAAATCGCGCGCGACATTACCTATTCCACTGGGACCTCGGGTTGCTGCGCGGCCCATTCCGATTTTGTTTCCGGTGCTCCCATGTCTGCTAGAAGATGGAGCATCTCTTTGCGGTCAAACAACTCAGCTAGATCACGTGGCGTCTGTGCATTCAAGTTGCGAGCGTTTACCCGGGCACCATACTCGAGTAGGATTTCCGCACAATCAAGATGACCCAGGTAAGCTGCCTTGTGCAGTGCCGTGGTTCCCGAGGCGTCTCCAATGTGAACGTTGGCGCCGTTGGCCAATAGCAATCGCATGCACTCAGGCTGATGCGCTTTTACAGCCCAGAGCAGCAGCGGCCAGCCATCATCAGCGTCAATATAGTTCACACTTCCCGCGCCCCGCTCATCTACCAAGGCCCGTAGTCGCACCAAGTCGCCGTCGCAGATTGCGTCACGAAGCGCGTCCCCGCTCATCGTGGTAGTTGCTTGCTTGTGTGTAATTCTTGTGAGTCTGTGAGCGGATTCACGTTTACTGCTAGCCTGCCTTATCAAATTTGGAGGCGAGATGCTAGCCTATCAGAACAGCCATGACCAGAAATAACCAGACGACTGCCATCATGCTGCTGCTTCACAAGCGCTTGAAAGCTACGAAATACTGATGGAGGAGCTGCAATTTGGTAGTGTAGGCTACCGCGTTTACATGCCCCAACACGAGCGGTAGTAGGTCGTGCGTTTCAACGATGAGGTGCGTGGTGAACGAGCTCAACGCCAGCTTGCCAGTTATCTCGCTTGCTGGTCGATTAATGTATCTTCCACTCACTGATGTGCAGCGCACAGGAGGAAAGCAGCGATAACCTGACCCCGAAAAGAGACACAGCAATGGACGCCACCATGCTACCGGCTGACCAGGTTGCCTCAATCGTTCAGGTGTGACCTTCTGATCGTCACAATAGCGATGACTCGTCATGTTAGAGTTCCCAGGCTAACGCCAACTTTACCTTGCCATGTGTGGAACGGAGATCAGCAAATGAAGAATGAGCAGGAGCGTCTACTAGAGCAGCAGCGTGAGATTATCGTCCAGCAGGTGATGCAAAGTCTACGCGAATCGGGTGCTGTCTTGATTTCCGACAGTGAGAAGTGCGACACAAGTCAATCCATACCCATTAAAAAGGGACAGGCGCAACGATCGCCGATGAGACTCGATAAAAATCTGCATTCACTCGTGACCCACTCATTAGAGCAGAGTGGGTTGCAGTTCCCACACGTTCATCAAACAACGTACGAGCCACGAAGCAGGGAGACAAAGTCACAGCAACGTGGTGAACAACCGAAACGCAGTGAAACATGCAAACGGAAGACGGTTGATGGAGGCAAAACGGTGATCATCACACGGAAAGAGACCACGCTAAATGAGGCAAGTGATGGAGAAGAGGACTCCTTTGAACGAGGCGAACGTAGATTGAATCATGGTGAAGAGCGTTCGGTGCAATCCGAATCAAGGCGGCGTCGTAGTCCAGGCGAACGTGGGCGACCAGCTCAGAAAATGAGAGAGAACCAAGCCGCCGCAGCTTTGTGTCAGTCTCCATTAGGAATCCAGGTTCGTGGCTCGAGAAGGCGCAGGCGCCGAGGAGAAAAAATCCATGAACATAGCGCAACACATGAAGATGCTGGAAACAGCTGCACTGACCCGCGTGTGCGAGCAGTGGATACAGCGTTTGCAGCTGTGCGCGGCAAGGTCGGACACAAGACACTGGCTATTCTGGAGCGCAGTCGTGTATTGCTCGACCAGGCGAACCGCAGCGGGGCAACTAGAACTGCCAGTGGCGATACCTTTGTGGCACGTATGCGCCAGCAAACTAGGCAAGGCTCCGAAGAGAATGATACTGGTGAAGAAGTTGACGGGGCCCCAAGGAATGAGATCGAGACTAATGCGGAGGGAGGCAACACGTGCGAAGAAATGGATGCATTCCCAAGCAACGAGCTAGTAGAAGAGTGGACTGATCGAGTTGATGGAAAACAAGACGAAGGTGCGCTTCCAACGCGTGCTAAGCCTACTGAGCTAGTGGCCAAGGCGAAGCAAGCTCTACCGTGCGATATGGAAATGCTACGTCCACCGGAACGGGCACCGGAGAACGAGGAGGATTGGGAGAATGAACTCGCACGGCAGATTTTAACCATCTACGCGACCTCAGTCAAGGCTAAGGCAAACAAACAGGAGCGACCAGTGAGCTCCTCCACGACAGCGACGGCGGCGACGACACGAAGGTCACCGTCACCGTCAACACCAGGCAGCTTAAACTATCGCGAGTGTCCAATGCGCAAACAGCCCACTCCTCCACGCCTGGGCACGTCGTGTTCACTACCCGTCATTCCACGTAGCCGCAGCAGCCCTGGGAAAGTGACCCCTGCTGCAGCTGCCGTTCAGTATTCATGGGAGCCGTCCCAGAAACGACTCGATGGAACCGTGGTCGTGAATATGCCCACGGTGCCCCGGCCAATCTGGTTCGCTGGCACTGGTTCCGTCAAGGCCGTCTGGTGTGCGCTCGCACAGGGCTTTCAGAGTCTGCAGTCCAACACGACCGACGGCTCAACGGCCTCACCATCCTCTTCGCCGCCCAAGTATGGTACACAGCCGTCGCGACGGAATTCTACTACAGGGAACACCGTCGCAATATGTGAGCATCGACTATGCGAAGAAATTCGTCAACACGAGGCCCGGCAACAGTACTCACAATGCATCACAACCCTGGAGACATTGCTCATCAGCCTCGTGCGAGCCCGTGGCGCAGGGGAGCTCGAGGTCAAACTCTGGAAGCAGCTAGTGGTGACATGCAACGCGTTTGCGAGTCGCTGTGTGGACTACAAGAAATTTGCGCGTGCGCTGCAGCTTATCAAGCTCGCCGAGCATCTCATCCACAATTCTATCCTGGTCTCGGACACGACCCGCGTGGAGTTGCTCGCGTACCTCTACGACACGTATGCGCACTACTATTACCGGCGTCGCAAGCCTCATGCTGGTTTGCAGTACATCCTCAAAGCGCATGAAATCCACGTCCGCCAAAGTAGTTGGGCTCATCTCGCCAAGTGTCGTCTGCACCTCGCCAACCTCCTCTCGTATCAGGGTCAGCACAGCGAGGCGTTGGCGGCTCTGGCAAGCATTCTTGAGCTGATCGAGGACAACAAACTCGAAGAGCCGAATAGCGAGCAACAGCACGGCGGGGGCGCATCCGCACAAAAGATTTGCCTTGTTGCTGTTTGCTACAACAACCTGGCGGTAGAGCAGCTGCACCTGCGCGCGTTTGAAGATGCGAGCGTTGCCACTGGAAATGCAAAGCGATTAGCCAAGATGTGTTTGAGCTACAGCAATCGCTGGCTCGCGCAGTTCGAGGCCACGAATGACTGCGTGGATCTTGCCATCGCGACACTTATGGAGACCATTAATTCAAAGGATGCTGCCACCTAGACGAGCAAGACAGCGACGGAAGTGTGGTGATGATCGAAACATGGATGCAAAGCGTGCCATTACCTACTACGACTGATCATACGTACGCAGGAAGTGAACGAGCGCTTCCGACGTAGACGGGCACGACATACGGTAACGTCAAATAGTTTTGGTTTGGCTTCATCGCGCTATGAGAATACATCCACAAGCGAACCCACTTCTCCGCCTTCATCTTGAAACACGTTCTCCACCTTTTGAGCAAACACATTTCCCCCGGGTAAGCTACCAGTCCATGCGAACGCACAAGCCGGCCATGAGCACGTCAAATCACAAGTATTCGTGATGACAAATTCACTTACTTCTCTCTTTAAAGCGATTTTGATCGGGTCATCCATTAACAAATTCTTGCGACTGTAATCAAAGCAAGGATGCAGACAATGTTAATGAGTGATACCGCACCTCATTGATTCGGGTTTCAAGCGCTGGTTGGTATAGACGAGATCCCGTGAATCGTGCTCGCACAAATGATTTTCACAATCATGAACGTACCGAGTTTGAGAAAGAGCTTCTACGCGTTGAATCTCGGTTGTAAGCTCTACAATTCTGTGTTTGGCTGCGATATATTCGGCCGACAGCTCTACCATCTGTGGAACGCACGCGCAAAACGCCCTTAGTTGATTATGCCCACCTCTTCGTTTCTTCACTACGACCTATTTGACTCATATACATACCTGAAGACGATCTTTTTTATCCATCCAGTCCGTCCCATACGCTCGGAACAATTCTTGGTCCACTGTATCCTCGAACTGCAGCTTGAGCACACTTGAGCAGACTAGAAACGCATCCTAAAACCCGCAAACACTTCATCAGGTTAATGACGCATAAAAAGAGACCCGAATAATTGTTCTCGGATCGAACCTGCTTCGCTGCTCGCTCAAAAATTGTCAATTGCTGTAGGAAGCGGTCAATATCTGCAAGCATGCTGCAAAAAATCATTGAATAGCCGACTTCACTAGTTAGTTTCAGAGTGGTTATTTTTCAGAGTCTGCTGAGACACGAGAGGTGCAAAACAAATACATGTGGTAGTCAGCGTCTTCGCTCTTGATTGCCGTTGCACACAGCACGAATTCCTTGATTTGCCGACGTGCGTCTTTCGGGAATTCGACTCCGCGTTGCACGTGAGCGTTCCTGAAATGGTCAAGAGTGTTAAGAATATAGCGACCCATCAAGTGCGCTGCTGAGCAACAACATAGATTCTTACGCAGTAGTGATGGTTCGGCTGATTTCGGCATGCGGACTGAGCATCGTTGTCAGGATCGTCTCAATTGCGGAAAGTTCATATTTCAGGTGGTTTGCCTCAACGAGCTCCTTGGCTGAAAAACGCATATTCACCAATTCAAACGCTCAATCAATCAATCAATCTAGCTAGGCACAGCACCTCACCGTACAGACAACACACATTGGTAATACACGAACTCACCACCTAGTGCCTCTTGGAAGTCCTTCATCAATTGATCTCTGTCGGCTTCGCACTTTGCTAGCCGAAACGAGTTGGACTGCGCCACGAGCAGGAGAGATTCGTCCACGAGCTTGATCAGGTGCTGGATGCCACGTCAAACTATTGTAAGCCCAACTACTCCACACCGATTCACCAGCGATTGCACTCTACAAAAACATTTAGTGTACCTCTCTCTTCGTGCGCAGGTCATGCATGACCGGCGCAGACCGCGTGGCAGCACGCTCCAGCGCTGACACCATCTCGGTCATATTCTGAAGCACCGCCGTGAGCTCATCAGTTACACCCTTCTCCTTCTGCGCATCCAGCTCTAGATCCCAAAAGTACTCCAGGTCGGAACTAGCGTGGCGCGTGAAATCACGCAGCCCGCGGAGGAGCACGGCTACTTCCTGCCAAGACCACGCAGTTGTGGTGAGCTTATCCAGTCTATTGTATTGTACATCCATCGCAGCTACAGCACAGCACAGACAGGCACAGATAGACAGACAGACACACACACCTGTTCGCCAAGAAATAGCGGCACCTGGCTGGCAAGAACGTCTGCGCGCCGCGCGACACTGGCCAGCACGTCCTGGAACTTGGTCGATCGAAGCGGCGGGCGCCGTGGAGACGATGAGGTGGCCCGCTGTCGAGCGTCCCGCAGCAACGACCTCGTTCGCTCCAATGCGTGCACAATCTGCTGGATGACTCGCACCACGTCGGCCAGCACGAAGCGCGATCGGTGCATGAGCAGCTGCTCATACTGCCGCACCACCGCCGCCTTGTTGCTCGCGGCGGCAGCTGCCATGACTCGTCGTCGAATCCACCTCGACTATTGCTTGGAGGGCGTGTTCAGGTGCAGTTTGCAAAACCTGGTGTAATGGGTTTGGATACGTGCAGTATCCGCTAGTGTTTGCGAGTCCAAGTAACAAAATAAAGTCAAACAGGGACGTAATAGTACCGTATCCCGAACAAACGTTGCTTTACAATTGGCGAGAGGTCAATTGCCTTGCCAAACCGAAGACTGTATCAACTTGAAGCATGGGTCCCGATTGGGAGAGGAAGGCGTTGTTGAACCTTACGCGTTTCACACACGTCGCCTATGTGTATAATGCACGAGAGGCGGATATAGTGCAGGTTCCCTCCGCAGAAGGGGAGCTTTCATTCCTCTGCACTGAGTACCCTTGGTATCCATCAATGCTGGCCCGATTGCCTGTAGCGTCATCTACAAGAGGCCATGATCGACGATATGCGCTCAGCTCCAGAGTGATTTGCCGACTCATCTTCATGCTGTCGATCATCGATGGGTATTTATCATCGAAAAACATACACTCGACTCGTTACGCGCTTCTGTCTACGAAATAAAGATGGCGTGGCTGAACTGATTAGGCCGTCTGTACCTGGTACAGTAACCCGGAATTGGAATGCTTGCACCGTGTATCTCACGCTCCAACTGATCAAGTTTTCAACACTTTTACAGGATATCTCATGTTTCGACTGAATAAACTCCATTTCCGCGTAGGAATGATGTGACAGGAGTTGATTTTGGTTTAGCCCTACCTAACACTGTAGTACTGTACAATATTGATAGCGATGGTTTTGACCTTCTGTGGCTGCTCACTGTGCAACATGCTTGCTGCCTGGTGGAAAACGAAGTGAATGCTGCACCCACCATGGCCATTGCCGTCTGCAACAGATGTGTGTGATGTGCCCATTTTGCATCGCTCACAGCCCTGTCCACTCGTTTTCGCCACACTGTTTGCTGCACAACGTGGTTCAGAATCCGTCACACCATCTGTCATCTTGGTGGGTACGCCTCGTACCTATCATCTGGAGTGTATTAATCGCCAACATCATACAGTTGCCAGGGCAATCCAAAATACCCAATAAATCTGCATCCCGCCCATTACCTGCCTACCCATCGATTGTGGGCCCAGCCCGACTTATCATCCTCATTAGCTACATTTGGATGCATTAGGCGCTCTTTAATGTCCTCCTTGCACGGAGAACCCTTCGTATTACGAAAAAGTCGGGCTACACGCGGCACGATTGTTCTCCTAGAACATGCGGGGGAGCAAGCAGGCAGCCCTACAGGCTCTAGGCTCTAGGCTACAGCACCCCTCACCTTGCCGAGCGTTTTGCCAACGACGGCGTTGTCTTGGATCGTCATCTTGGCTCGTTTCTCATTCTCAAATCTTCCTCATCTCTTCCAAGCGACCTTCCTCCGCGCCCAAGAGATTGACCCAGCAACGCAAGCACCATGAAGGGCATCAAGTCAGTCCTTACCACCGTGTTCGTCCTCGCGGCGACCGTGTGTGGCTCCATGGCGGCAGCGGATAATTCTTCCGCGATTGCACCGATGCTGGAGCCGTACACGATTGGTGAAGTGCCTGCGGTTGACACTTTTCTCGACGAGAGCGAGGCCGAGGCCGAGCCCGAGCCCGAGCTGGACTTGTTCCACAATTCCTCCCGTGAACTTCTGGCCAAGAATTGGCGCGAACAAATGCTCTACCAGGTGAACAAGCACCGTCGAAAGCATAAACTCAAGCCGCTTTGCCGGAACACGAGGCTCCAGGAGGCGGCCCTGCTCCACTCGAAGGATATGGCCAAGCATAACTTTATGGGCCACACGGGCTCCAACGGCTCCTCGGTGGGGAGCCGGGTCACCAAGAAGCGTTTCCCATGGAATTCGCTCGCCGAGAACGTTGCCGCGGGTCAGACATCGATTGTTGCCGTGGTGAACTCGTGGATGAAGTCTCCAGGCCATCGTGCCAACATCTTGGGCAACTACAAGTTCTTTGGCGCTGGCTACGCTTACAGAAAGGGGACCACCTACGGGCACTACTGGACGCAGAACTTTGCGGGCAGTTCGAGTGCGCACTGCAACTAGGCTGCGTCCTTAAATGAGCGGTAATTGATGTCGAGTGTGCGAGTTGCGCGTCCAGCTTTTTGCCACCTACGTTACGTAACTCCACAACTCTTTGAAGTACAAACTGCTACGGCGTGCCAATTGTTTTACGTTTTCTGTTGAATGTACCTTAGCGTGGTCCTGAACCACGGTGGTGGTCCACGTATTAGTAGCCTTGGCAGTTCGAATGAATGCTACTAGTACAGCGTGGCCGAGCGATCACCATACGACACGGTTAATAATCTACCACATCAACACGATCTTGGTCGTTAGCCTCTGACTCGCGATGATCCCTATCGTCGTCATTCTCTGCCTTTGCCGTCAACTCTTGTGTTACTGGAGCTTCGTGACCATAGAGCAGCTGCATGACCTTCCCACTCTGGGTCTGGGGACGACGGAAAATCACACCCAGCGCCACAGAGAAGATCACATACTGCCACAACTGGATGCTGCGCTTCGTGAGCTGCAGGTGCTGGGCAAGGTACGTGGCCGTGCCAGCAATCGGGTACGCGGAAATCGCTTTCAACACGCTAATCCGTCGCGACTCGGTCTCCGTCCATAGGCACGAAGCGGTCAAAGCACCACTGACAGAGATGGCGACGCGGTTGTTCCGGAGTGGAAAAATGCAGGAACACGCTAATGGAATCGCGTACAACGACGTGAGGCACATACACGTGCGGAGGTACTGCGTGATCAAGGACGGAACACTCGGGCGAGGGCCCCAGAGCCAGCGCTTGTACCTGAGCAGCCCCGAGGAAATAAAGTAGATAGGGACATACAGCTTCATGGCCTCCGTAAAGTTTCGCGTCACGACCGACCGATTGAATTGCACACAGGTCTGCCCACGATGGAAGACATCACAGCGTGACTTGGTGAGATTAGCCGGGATCTCGGTGCGCATGCGACGCAGTACATCCTCTGAGAGCCGCGAGAATCCATCCAGAGTACCAAGCTGAGCTTTCGTGAAGAGATGGCTCTGGTAGATCCAAATGTAGATGACGCGATGCAGCGCCAATGCTGCCAGCGGCATCTCTACCCCACAGCATAACACCCCAGCGCGTCAATGAATGAATTCCCCCGCCGCTCACAGAATAGCCATCGCGCGAGCCGATCCAACTCACCGATGTGGTTGATCTCAGCCAATGTCGTGAACTCGCTGGCCAACGCGATGGCAGCCTCCATGGCCGCGTATGAGATGAGCAGGCCCTTGCGCTTCGCATCCAAGAACACCAGCGCGACGGCGCCGGCGCTCGCGGCCGCGATGCTCGGCACGTGGCGCTTCACGTCTGCTTCTCGCCTTCGCCCCAACGACTCGATGAGTCGAAAAGTACCTACGCGGATTCAAAAAGCCATGCATACAAAAGCGTCAGCGTCAGGTGGAGAGTCGGGGTTGGGCCAGCCTTGTCGTGACGCTCCATCCTTACCGACAAAGCTGCTCACGGACAGCGCGAAGGAGCTGGGTGGCTGCAGGCGGCGCGCAAGTAGGGACTGCGTGGCGGTGAGTCCGCCGCCACAGGCGAGCGCGCCCTTGGCCGCATGCTGGAGCGCCTCCATGGATCTAATCTAATCGCGAAATATTATAAGGGTGGCGAACAAAGGCAAACACACCAAGCACGCGAAATAACCCAGCAGTGCCTCGACAGTGAATCAGTCAGTCAGGACCACCTCGGTGGAATGACAGCCGTAGCTTGCCCATGATCCCGCGGACAGAACCCGCGGCAGTGTGACGTGTAGGCCCATCACTACACTTGGGGTAACGCTTCCTAATACAGGCTGATGCGATCGCTTCTGAGCCAAAGTAAGGGGAATATGCATGTTCATTGTGTTTGTAGTTGATCTCCCCTATGATGTTTCACACCAACGCTAATCGCGGAAGCTTGGTTCACACCTTGAGCCGACCTCACTGTGCTGTCATCAAGCATGCCGCCTTCATCAAGGCGAGCACTCCAGACGTGCATGCCATTGTCCAAACGACATTTCGCGCTCGCATCGTTCCTTGCGTACTTCCCCCTTTGCGTGTACTACATACATCGACCGCATACACATACATCGACCTCAATGCACAGAGCCTCAATACCGCTTGTGAAGATGACGTCTTCGTAGATGGATACGTTGAAGTTGACTTCGGTGAGAGTATTGATAAGCTACTGAAGCTACTGGGGTACATTTTTTATCGCTCTTGCTGGTCACGAGGCCACGAAGCCACGAGGTCGAAGTGCATGCGAAGAAGCACGTCCTTGGGGAGCAGTGACAAAGTGGCTAGCGTACCAAGCTGAGACTTGGTGAGCAGATCGCTCTGGTGGATTCATGTAGGCCACACGATGTATTGCCAGCGCGGCAGTTCTATAGCAACAATCACGCTTCGCGCGGCGGTGATAAGGACAAAGCAACAAACAAAAGTACACACTGTAAGTGGCCGGTTCAACAACCTCCTCCTTCCTGAAAACCACAACTGCTACTATGGATGTCACTAAGTGACGTACACTCCTTGGTCAGCCCCATGGCTGTAGCCATCGTTGCGTAGATGGCGAAGCACGCACACATAAGCCGAGTGTTCGCGATTCTAAACCAAACTTGTCAATTGCCACGGTACGCTGACCAACAAAGCCGGCGGACGTTAAGGCGATCGGGCTCGCTCTCTGTAGAGGTCACCACCACAGGCAAACACACCCTTGGTGGCATGCTCGATCGCGTCCATGGTCGTCAGTCACCTCACTGTGAGCAAAATAAAAGTGGAGGACAGCAGAATGATCCAGCGAGGCATTGTTACGAGCAATAAATGGGTTGCGCGTTGGATCGTTGCCCCACGTTGCCATCGTTTGCACGTCACATACTACGTAGAAGATCCGATCTGGGATGTTGTCACTGATCCAATTCGTTCCAAGAGTACCCACACACCACACGGGGAGATGGTGACGACGAC
The DNA here is from genome assembly GCA_023336285.1 of Pythium grandisporangium. Taxonomy (NCBI): domain Eukaryota; phylum Oomycota; class Peronosporomycetes; order Pythiales; family Pythiaceae; genus Pythium; species Pythium grandisporangium. The sequence continues at coordinate 22,287 of JAADWT010000269.1, forward strand.
AACTTCGGTAAAGTCGCATTACACACACACTCTCTCACTTTCTTTCTCATGAAGCCGATGCTACAGAAGCCTCGGTGCTGGCAGATTGGGACCAGAACGCATTGCCTTACAACACACTACACCCTTCGCGAAGCACGCACGCCTCGTGCGCCTGGCAGCACATTGCTCGTCCAGGAAGGAACTCGCAGGGGCGATGACCTCCCTCCACCTCCTCACACACACTCGCGAGCTTGAGGGCGGCATCTGACGTCATCGCGGAGAAGTGCATCACCTGGCGGTCGGGCACGATGCCAGGCACGCCGCGCTGAAGCTGACCAGCGTCCTTCTTGGACAGCGAGATGGTATCGATGGATACCGAGTTGGCCGCCACCAGCGGGTCAATCACCTTGCGCCAGTCCTTGAAGCTCCACGTCGAATCCGCATCAAAGGGGACGCCGTTCAGAGTGTACTGCGGCGTGCCCGACTTGCCGCGAGCGCACGAGTACTTCCAGGCCACGCGTGCAGCGTCATCAGCAAACGTGCCTCCGTGCCCATTCATGCCCTTGACCCATTGCTTTTCCGTCAGACTGGGGAGCGCCTTCTTCGCCAGCGCAAACAGCTTGTCCGAGACTTGAACAGGGCTCAGATCCTTGGTAGGAGCATTCCAGAACCTACGTCATACGTCAATGGGCGCAAAACAGGGCGGATAATATCATGAGTGGAGGAATCATCGCCATTCAGCAAGTAGAAAGCCGATCGCGGTTCGTACATGTCCTGGTTTGCGTAAATCGTCTCCAGCCATGGCGTAAATGCCTCCTCTCCGAGCGCCGCCGTGATCGTGTACGTCGCCTCGGCGCTGGCGAACGCGTGCTGATGGTACGGCAGCGGGAAGAGCACAAAGCTTAAGCGGAACTGGCCTGGCTCGTAGTGATCGGCCAGTTCCTTGAGCCCTGCGAACGCCGCTCGACTGTCTGGGCAGAGCTGTCACGGCGGCGCAGCACCCAACGCGTCAGTCATGCACGATCTACCGCACTGTATCGAGTTCCAGCCACAAAAACCATGGGCCATGGGTGGAGAGATTCCTACGTACCAGATCCACGTACGTCTCGAGCTGCACGCCAGCCGCAGGCGTTCCGTTACCAAGCGTGTACCCTGGTGGCTTACCAGGGATCGGGAGCTGCGCGTGCGCACCGCCAAACAGCGCCACCGCCGCGGAGGCCACCGCAAGAAGCGATCGCATCGACGCCATCATCATCCACTCTTCCAGTTCGATCAGTCAGTCACAACTTTCGTACTTTTTGGAAATGATCACCAAAGAAGTGAACAAATCTTTCTTCAACAGAGCCACCACAGCAGCATTCTATTGGCTATTAATCCCTCCTACCACCCAATCACCACACGATTAGCTCGATCCAGTCTGGGAGGGAATGGTCACCACCTCCTTGAGCTCTTCGCCGTGTTTTTCATGATGCGCCTCGTCATGCGCACCCGCCTCCTGTGCATCTCGCTCCTCCTCCTCCACGCTGTCGTCCACATCATCTTCATCGTCACTGTCCTGCACAATGACTGAGTGCTGCGCGTGTCCGCTGTTCTTGTCGCGGCGACACATCACGACCACGCACCCGATCAGGAGTGACGCGATGGCGGCGATCACGACGGCTACCCAGAGCCACGTGAGCGAATTCTCTTGGATGGGCGCCAACACGGAGGGCACGTCGTAGCACTGCAAGCTGTCAATGTCGGAGCTATTGACGCGCATACTCTTGACGACCTGTGGCGAGTCGTTAAAGGCCTCGTTACCCACAAACCGCTTCATCATCTCGGCAGCGATGTCGGGCACGTCCATGGGTACCATGTGACCTGCCCCCGGGATCACGATGTAGGTCAGATTACCACCTTCCTGCGCAAACCCAGCGGGCTCTGTCCTGCCCGCCACTGACCACGTAAACTTGTTGGCCGTCTGGTATGTCTCGGCGCCCGGCCAGTCCAGGTGCAGCAGCAATCGCTCCGTCGAGTAGTGGTTGCACATCATATCCCACTGCCCATTGTAGAACAGCACGCGTAATCCGCTGTCAAGCAAGTGCTCCACGTTTTCGAGCGTACTGACGCCATCGTAGTCCCTCAGGCCATTGTACACGGCGTTGCTGCAGTCGTGGAAGCGAAACGTGGAGTGCGTATTGGCATGAAGCACCTTCCGCACGTCCATGCTGTTCATATATTTGGCGACGAACTTGCGGCCCGCTGGGTACGCGTTGGTGTTATCCATGTACATCCGCACGTCGTACACATTGAGCGACTTGGTGCCTCCGACGGCGCTGTCTCGCAGGCCATCCAGGATGCTGTTCATGTTGTTCAGGCACGTGGACGACATGTAGTTCTCGGCGAGCAGATCACTCTGGCATTCGGCATACTCGGCTTGCAGAGCGCGCACCTGGCCAAACGTGACGAGGCCCAAGCCATGGGCGTAGTCCGAGTACTCGTACTGAATAAACGGGTGTACCCACCCATTACCGATCCCCACGCCCTTCAACTGGATCGTGAGATCCACCTCCTTGTCCGTGCGTGCGTTCTGTTGGAGGATATAGTCTGAGAACTGAGGAATGTAGCGACCAGCATGGGATTCGCCAAATATGAACAAATCGCGCGAGGTTTGCGCACCAGTCGCACCGGATAGATACTCGGGATGCTTTTGGAAAAACTGTGTCAACACCTCGTAGAAGTCACGCGCGATGCTGGGCTCATCCGTACGAATGTCGTTCCCACGCGTATACGACATCCCCGTGCCCACGGGCTGATCGATGAAGAGCAAGTTGGCCGTGCGGTGCCAACTGTGTTCATTCACCTTGATCGTCGAGCCATCCACGATCCCGAACGGCGAGATCCCTCTGCGTAATGAGAGGAACCACACAGTAAGACCAGTCAGTGTGGGTATCATGTCAGTACATTCGCTACCCAAAGCAAACCCGCCGCTGCGCAGCTTACAAGAAAAGTCCTTCCATGCTTGAGCACCCTGGCCCTCCATTAAGCCTGCGCACATGCAAAGAGAGTCACCAACAGTAGA